>JAKSZP010002407.1:0-11553 GCA_022478985.1 Massospora cicadina | reverse complement strand
AAATTAAAATATGCAAGCCATTAATCTAAATAAATTGAAGCTTAATTAATCCCAAGCTGGATAACGTGGTCATATAAAATTCCCACATACCTGGACTTTGATCACAAATTTACCATTTAAACTGATGCATCCTGAGCAGTAGTGGGGCCATGTTATCCCAAGTTGGAGAAGACGGTGAAGAACATCCAGTTGCCTTCACTAGTTGGACCTTAAATGTTCACGAAAGGAACTACACGGTGATGGAACAATAATGCTTAGCTGTCATATATGCTTGCAAGCAATTTTTAGTATACCTTCATGGCACTCATTTCAAAAATGTTACAAATCATGCTTTCCTAAGATGATTGAACAACTTAAGAGAACCTTAGGGCCAATCAGCCCGTTGAGAGTTGGAGCTTCAATCTTATAACTACACCATTGAGCATAGAGCTGAGGCAAAAAATCATAATGCCAATTGCCTATTCCAACTACCCACCATTGCAACACTTAGTTTGGCCACTGATGAGTTATTTATGAAAATGATCATTGAAGAGTATTAAGATGAGCCCAAATTCATCCTTAAAATTTCTTAGATCTATGAAAAAATACAATTATTGGAAATGGGACACTTTACAAGATCGTTGAGTGCAAAAAGTATATTTTCCCAAGACCCTTGGCCCAAAAAGACCTAATAATGGCAGCGCATAAGGCCATAGGGCATGGTGTATTCAAGAAGATGAAAGAGCATCTGAAGCAATTCTACTATTGGGAGTCAATGCATTTCAACATCCAAGAAATTCTAGAATTCTGTTCAGAGTTTCAAGGCGAAAAACCGTTCAAAAAAAGCACATCTTTTCAGCTTGTTTGGCTCAAGTTTGCCTGGCATACTATATCTATTAACCTTGTCAGCCCACTTCCAACAAGCAATTTGAAGGCCAAGTACATAATTGTAGCCATCGACCACTTGACCAAATGGGTCAAGGCCAAGGCCATTCAGGAAGCTGGAGCAGCAACCAACGCCAAGTTCATCCTTAAAAACATCATCAATAAACATGGATGTCCCCATGGTATGCTGACCAATTAATGGAACCAACTTTACCACCAATGTCCTTGCCAGGCTCAACCAACTAATGGGAGTACAAGGTGTGCTTTCTGCCCTCTATCACCCCAAAACTGTAGACTATTGAGCGCGCAAATGGGATGTTGGTGAACAGTATTCAGAAATTAACTTTGGACAAACACTCAAATGGAGTACTTATCTAAGTTTGGAAGTCTTCGCCTACAAAATTTTCTACCGTTCATTGACCAGGATGTCTCTGTTTCAGGTATTATATGGTAGACACCTGGCCCTACCAATGCTGCTATATTCAGCCCTAGAGGATCATGGCAAAAACACTTATCCTCAGTACGTTGAGAGGCTTATGGATGCTTTAATCAAACTACAAGCTTAAGCTTTTGACAACAGTTTTTCTAAGTAAAAGGCACAACATCAAAAGGACTTAGAAAATTGCTACAAATTGGCCAAGTTCGAAGTTAATTACAAAGTTCTATTTTGCAACACCCATGGATTGGGCCAATTGCAAAAGTTAGATCGCATCTGGGTCAGGCCATTCAAAGTGATTGAGAAAACGTCTAAGTTCATATACACCATCAATGATATTAGGACCAGCCATATAAACAATAAATTCCATGCAAATTCCTAAGAGGGTTAAATAAGTTGGCCAATTGAGAAAAGAAAAAGTTAAAAACACAAAAACGCAAAAACAAAAAAATAATTAAATAATAGTTTTATTCTAATTAATACTTTAGTTTTGCACTTGAGGTTGGGGAGAGGATCTAACTTCAGAATTGACGGGAATTTGGGATAAAATTAACAATAAAGAGCATCACACTTTAGACTCATTGGGCGTTTGGGCCAAATTTACTAAATAGAAAACCCAACTCCATGCTCATTGGGCGTTTGGGCTAATGATAACAGACCAACATAGGCCAATCAGGAATCTTAGGGCTTATGTTTAAGTTAAGAGGGGAAAAATGTCATATTCTGATGGTAGACAAAAAAATAAACCTTTGACAGCCACCAGATCGGGCTGATTATCCTTTCAACGCTTGAGTTAACACCTAAACTCTCACCTCAAAGCCTATTGCAATTATATAATCCAGGCCAAATATCGCAATGTCAATTCAATCAAGTATTTTATCAAAGCGCTTGGCCAAATACACTTGCATATTATGGCAAATTTCCTATGCATCAAATCTTGGCAATTGGTCCCAACTATTAGAACACAATCAACTAACTTGTATACAAAATTGTTTGGGACCAACCCAAAGTAACGTCTAAAAATCCCATGGACCATCAGACAAACGAAAAACATAATCAATTTTCTGCCCTAGGGCGAAATTCGTATGATGATCCACATAATCAGCATGATAGCACTTGCACATGGACTTCCCAAAAGAGAGTACCTAGTGCTATTGAGGGAGAGGCCTGCCGACATTTGTATTAGGGGTATGTCATCTACTTCAATTGAGGCAAGAATTTTACAGAAGGTGTATCTCGTCAGCAATATGAAGAAACTTAATCAAAAAGATCCTAGGACAACTTTGCATGCTTTTATTGCAATTTTTTACCTGAAATCCTCCCAATTTTGAGAGTATTTTACCACCAATAACCCTAAGAAAAGGTTTCAGTCATACCAGTTCAAGGGCCAAACTGAGATGGTAAAGTGTCTGTTGAAATTTTGTACTTGATTGTGGCCAGGAGATGCCCTAGAGGTATAAATACCGTCGCCTGGCCTAATTCCTAATCATTTAATAAATACCATCTAATATAAAAGATATATCTTATTCATCTCTTTCCTGGTTTTCTCATTGAATCCTTTCTTTGGAGAAAGTGTTAACAAGATGGACGCTCCTAATCCACAGCTTTTATATCTACCTGCCTTGGAAGAAGTTTCTGAACATGAAGGGAAAATTATGCCCAAAATTGGCTGGAAGAGTCAGGGCAATTATAATAGGTTTAGTGAGTTTTTAACCGTCCAAATACCATAGACTACAGGTACTATTGAGGATCAATCTATAAAACTTTGTCCTAAATAATGTGCAGTATAATAATAAACAAGCAAGCGATCCTCAGTTTTATACAAATGACCTTTTCCCAATATTTTTTAAAATTTGTGTTCATCACCATGCACATCCAGGATAACCCACCATACAATAAATTCAAGCCATATCACATCAACACCCTCACTCCATTGCTCTCTGCCATGACTCACATATTCTGCAAGATCTCAACTGCCAAGGAAGTGCTTAACCTCCCTCCCTCTCTACCATAGTTTGTGTATGTCTGGGTGAGCGCCAACCATTTGAATCAGGGGGTTTTCCCTTTCCCATCCAAGGGTCCAAGAAGGTCGGCGGCCTCCTTGTCTCCTATGGCAACCTCTCTCATTTGGTGGATGAGCGGTGGGTCACAGCTTACCCTTTGAGGATCCCACCCCGACCCCAGTTCTTATGTCTAGAGAATTAATATGGCAAATTGAGGGGATTTGTAGCAATTTGGTGAAAATTGGCATCAGGATAAAGAAAAGGGGCCAAATATGATTAACAGCGACAAATCTTTGGTCTTAGTAGTAGACAATCATAAACCATCGGTAACAAAGGCCAACAGGTGTGTACAATCAGCAGAAAAAGTGGTAAGCTCGAAAATTTGGGTAAGACTTGCCAATGGAATTGGGTCATTGTCAAAAGTTTTCGCCAGTTTGGAACCCTCCCTGAAAATATCAGGAACAAGGCCTGAGTGGCGTAAACCTTTTATGAAGAAAGCGTCCAATGTTGAACCTTTGATAGAACTCGCGGATATGTTGGGCCTTTATAAATATTATTAGTTCAGAAGCCTCCTCAAAGATATCAAAACCCCATTCAGGGTATCCTGCTTGGTCAAATGGATGCCAAAGCGACCAAATGCGGGTGGGTTGGGCACCCCAAACCCATTCCCTGACCTCTTGGGACAACCCCTATGTGGGGTGTCCTTGGGTGGTACCTGTTGCCCATCAGGTGAGATTCAGTTGTGCTATATGTCATAACTGTGGAAAATACATAATTTGGGCATCCATATGCAGAATGACAGCAGCTCAGCCCATCACCAATGATTTTGAAATCAGTTCAAATTAAGCTCATTTTCTTTCCCTCATTCTCAAAGCTCGCCGGGTGTAAGACAATTACTGGTCTAATACTTTGATAAGAGCGTTTTGGGTGTAAATAAAGATAATATCGGCCAAAAGACCCTGGCCAATTCTCAGTGGAACCCCTCAAATTGGTGCAATGCTATTTCATCCACTTCTCGGCCAAATCATTTGATTATTAGTAATTAAGTTGTGCCAAACCCACTGCAAAATAAAGGAAGTTATGCTGAAGCTTTTCCTGGGCCCCTTGACCGTTCAGTTCAAACACCTAGGCGGAGACCACCCTTTTATAGGGGTGGATGGAGTTCCAAAAGTGCAATTATTTTTCCGCCAATTGATTGGGAAAATATTAATCTTTGCCTATTGGACTAGTACTGCCCAGTATTGACCCTCTATCAGCCATTACGTTGAAGTGAAGCAATTCCTGAGAGCTCTGATAGGTCAAACCCCTATAGTCCCTAATAGGATGCTCATAGCTTTTAATGAATTTTTGGTCATCTCACTTTGAGCCTCAGATTGTTTAATACTAAGCAGTATTTTATTAATAGGGTTCTTCTTTTACACCATCACTGAGACTTATAAATCGTTATAACAACTCTCTTCCCAATTTAAAAGTTAACTAGCTTATATAAGTTATATTAAAAGCACCTGATAATAAATATCCAGCAGTAGAGAAACTATTTCTCCTGCCCATAATTGTGGTAATTCAGGTGTAAAACGCACCAGCAAGAAACCAAAAAGCCTGAATTCTTACAAGTGGTGCTCAATACAGGGGCCTTTTACACCACCAAAATAACCTAGAAAAAATGGAGGTTAGTGGGAAAAGTAAGCCTCACGACCTCACCGTTAAAATCAACCCTTGGCTAACTAATATGGAATTTCAGTTACCCAGTGCTTTGTCTCGCCTCAAAAGGTTTGAGTAGCACTCTCAACAAGGCCCTTATAGGTCCTCCCCTACTATCCACAAACCCCCTTTCAGGGATAATTTTACCCTGGGTGATGGAAGTATTGCTTCCTTCCTTTTCATGTATGAAGTTGCTATGGAAAGAGAAACTAACCATTTAAGAATCAAGTACATCCTTACCTGCTTGAGTCATATGGCTTAGGAGATCATGGTTCCGCACATGGCCATACTTAACACCTGGGCGGAGGTTAAGCAAGCACTTCTTGAGGAATTTGGCTCCCAGCAGAGTTTGAAAAGGCAAAAACAGGCCTTTATGTGCCTTAGCCTGAAAAAAAGAGAATTGATCGCCTTTTTGTTGAGCAGTTTACTGAAAACCTCAACCTCTAATGCTTGCAAAAATGCTACTCCTAGACGATGCCATTGCGGCTATATTGTCTGGATTAGCTTCCAATCCCTGTTTGATGATGCATATCTCCTTAGTTAAGCGCTCTTTCCTAAATTTACAAGATTTAAAGAGTGCTTGTTAGTGGTGGCTGACATATATGAATTCGACCCTATGTAATAATCTCTGAGACAAGCATCTATTCTGACCACTCTAGCCTCTTCTACGGCTGTCTTTATCTGAAAACCTGTTCCTGCGGAGTTGCCACCACAAAATTCTTCTCCATCCTGTAAAGATAGCCATAGGATATTGGCCGTGACGGGGCAGTGCTCCCCTCCATCTTCAGCTCCAAAATCAGTTGGTGAAGGCATTCGTCCCCTTGCCTTGCTTCTCTTCTTTTACAAGCGGTTTCCCAAAGTGGTTCCATCATACCGTCATTCCATGACGCTACCTCTATCTTCCTCGCCCACTCCTCAGGCCATCTCTAGTCCAGATTAAGTAGTCATGGGGCCTCCCAAACCCCCTACTTCATGTAATAAATGTAGAATTTCCACATTTACAGCATCTCCTCCATTAGCTAAAATGGTAGATGAGCGCCCCAGGGTATTTTACAACAAAGGGAGCCCTACTTATCTCACAATTTATTGACTCCTTGATGTGCATTTATAACCCCTCTGATGAGGAGTCTGAAGGGAGTTATGAAGATGTTGATCATTATGTGTTTGGAGCCCCAGGTAAAATTGAGGTACCTGACAGGTTGAGCCTGGAGAGAGTGGATGTGACTAGGATCCCCCGTCAAACTTATCTCCGTCAAGTATTGAGGGTTTTGAAGTCATTGACACAGCCAGTGAGCTGACCAGCTCATTGCCACACTGATCCAATCCATCCAGTGTGTTCATACCCTGCAGACTATTCACGAAAAATACCCTGAAACTGCCAAAAGACTTGCCTCTACTCTTCGTCTAAAGGAGGTCCTCAATCTTTCCCCCAACTTGTCTGAAACCTTAACTAAAGTGGAGGTCGTTGTCGTTAGAGTGCTGATTTAGCTATCTTAACACTGGGTCCTTATTGAACGTTGTGTCAACAAAACTTATTAAAGATTAAGCTGGCCCTCGACCTAGACTACACTCAAGTGTTTGGAACTTCTGGCCCTGCAACACACGCGCTATTGGAGCCTACTCTTCTCTGCCCATCCATTTTATGAAGCTCATCTTGTTGGCCCCAGCGGTGACCTTGTCCAACAATAACTATGATTTACTAATTGGTACTCAGTTTAATTTCGAATTAGAAGGTGTTATTAACTTGAAGCAGGACCATCTCTTCCTGCTTAGCTATGAGATCCCTAATTCTTACAAATAAAGAGTTTACTAAAAAAGAATACGCTTGCACCTTTGAGTATCTTTCCTCCACCTTACCATTATGCTACATAACGGCGGGGTGGAATACAAAGAAGCTGCCCAAATCAGTGGACACCCTAGAGTATCTGTTAATTTTTGGCATAAAGGCTTGATTCCGCCGAGTTGGTTTGCACAGGGTATTAGCCACTGAGCAACCAAATCGGACTATATGAAGATCGCCAAATTTAATAAACCTTGACAAAATATATATGGAGCAATCGCCCCTTATTTGACCTTTATTAACCTTATACTAATTGCAGAATTATCTGCAACAACCTAATCACGGGAAAGACCTCCTTTTCAATCCACCATATGACTCTTTAAACCTTGGTTCCCCAAGCTGGATGCATCCTCATCTTGGTAGTCTTCTATTCATTTTCTCTTTTCTAAAGTTCTCATTTATATCAAAACCTTAGCATAATTCCCCTCAATTTGCCAAATGGTCAACATTCTGATCAATTATTACTTATATACATTTTCCATCAATCTTGAGACTCGTCTCAATTCCTACTCCAATCTGCCAGTATATGTAGCTTATCCAGTCATATCACCTTCCTGACATTACCCCCCCTTTGACTGGATGATAGCCTCTTACTGTTTATATGCTCAAAGGAACTTCACGTGAACTCAGTTGATAATCTGACCCCCCCACAGGTTTCTTAGTAGTGTAGACATCCATGCCAGTCTTCTCAATTATCTCAAATGGCCCAGCCCAGATGTTGGAGAGCTTGTTTTTCTGTCCAAATCCGTTCTTGTCATGGAATAAGACATGGTCTCCTACAACGAACAGCGGAAGTCTGCTCCATCTCTTCTGGTTGGCTGCCTGATCGCAAATCTTCTTGGCCAAACTGGTAGAGTAGGCTTCTGTTTGTAGCTTGATCAATGTATCCATAAGAGTCTTCAAATATTGCTGAGGGTCCATACCACCAGTGTCCTCTACACACAAATAAAGAAAGGCAGGCAGAGCTGGATGTTGACCATACAGCTGTTGGAAAGGGCTCTTACCAGTAAACGAATGATAGCTGATATTATACACAAACACAGCTGCAGGTAGAAGTTCACTCTATTCTGAGGGTTGATCTTTTACCAATTTATGGAGCACGTTCACTAGGGTTCCGTTGACCCGCTCCACCATTCCATTTGATTCTGGATGATAGGATGTGATCAAAACCCCACAGATTGCCATCAACTCATTCAAATTCGGCAGGATGTGCAAAGTGAAATTAGTTCCATTGTCCGTTAAAATGAACTGTGGGCAGCCATGTTGCTGTATAACATACTCCATAATAAACTTGGCATTGGTAAACGCTCCCAAGTTGTTAATGGCCCTGGCCTCCTCCCATCGAGTCAAATGATCAATGGAGACGATTATATACTTGAATCAATTGGCGCTAGTTGGCAGAGGTCTCACTACATCAATGGAAACAGTGTGCCAGGCGAACTGAGATTTAACTAGATGGTATGTGGTCCTCTTGTGGAATGGCTTTTCCACTTTACACTGATGGCAACAACTATCCATTTTCAATATGTCATAATGCTCGCTCTCCCAGTAGTAATGAGGTCACATAAGCTCCAACGTTTTCTGCAATCCTCCATGTCCTACAGCCTGATGAGCATCCATTATAATCGTGGATCTAGCCGAAGGTTTAGGGAAACTCAGCGTCAAGTCTCTGATCCACTTATATAGTTCCCCCTCAAATAGAAAAGTATCCTGCCTGAGCCCAAACTCTACCTTGATCACCTGCGGCGGCTCATCATGGTATTTGTTCGCCACCATCTTTTTTTACATTAGGTCAGCTAAATCTGCCATGATAGCGGCTGTTGGAAGCCAGGAAAGACAATCCTCATTTTGATGTTTTGCTCCCATATGGTGTATAATCTCAAAATCGTACACCTGGAGCTTCAGTGCCCACATGTGACCCATCCTTCCGGTTCACGCAGATTCTGCAGCCAGCACAAGGAAGCGTGATCCATCACTACTTGGAATCTTACCCCAAGTAGATATACTTGAAACTGTTTGTAAGTGTAGATTACCGCCAAACACTCCCGCTTGGTCACAGTGTAGTTTTGTTCATGATAGTTTAAGCTTCAACTATAAAATGCGACAGTATGCTCCACACCATAATCGTCCTTCTGGGATAATACTACCCCTATAGCAGAGAGGGATGCATCTGTTTCTACTATGAACCGTTTTTCAATGTTGGGATATTGCAAAATGGGTGCGCTTGCTAACGCAGTTTGCAACACATTGAAAGCGTTCTGGCATCATTCTTTCCAAATGAAAGAAGCATTTTTCTTTAACAACGTGAAAATTGGGGCCCCAATGCAACTAAAATTGGGAATGAACCATGGGTAGTACCCGACCATCCCCAGAATTACTTAAATATCCCACTTATTACCTGGTCAAGTCATCTTGCCTATTGCTTCCACCTTTGCTGGCTGTGGTTTATGCCCATTTGAATCCATGACAAACCAGAAATATTCTAATTGTTCTTTAAAGAAATGACGCTTCTGAGGCTCAATTCTGATATTAGTGCTAGTGAGGCGATGAAAACTTGTTCCAAGTGGGCAAGGTGCTCTGTAAACATCCATGAGAACACATTGATATCATCGAGGTAAACTAAGACATAGGACAGCTTCAAGTCACCTAAAATCATATCCATGGCACGCTGAAACGTAGCCAGAGCATTGCACAACCCTTGTGGCATGCGAGTCAGCTGGAATAACCCTCTCAAGATGATGATTTCGCATTTCTCATCCCGCTGATGGCAAATCAATCTGCCAGTACCCCAAGATCAGATTCATGGCAAAAAAATAATCGCACTAACCTTTTTGGTCAAATGCGTCATCAATCTGCAGAAGAGGGTAGGAATCCTTTTTTGTTATGCTATTGAGCTTGCGATAGTCAATAACCACTCAATTAGTGCCATATTTTTCTTTACAATGAGCACAGGTGATGCCCAAAGACTGTTAGATCTAGCATCCCTTGCACGATAAGTTTATCCATCCTGACTGAGACAACCTCTTCCACCGCTTTTTGATCGTCTAATAGGTTGCAATCAAATGGAAGGGTGATCCCCCATATCTATCCAATGTGCCACCCCTTGAGCGCAACCCAAATCATGATTGTTATGTGCAAATATATCTCAATACTTTTCAAATAACGCCATAGCCTTATCGTGCTATTCTACTGATAATTCAGTAAATGCTTCCCGCAGAACCACTGTCAATATGCTGAACAATGAGCTTGTTGGTAGTTTGAGATCCTCCCATGAGTCAAAATCATGAATATGGCGAACTTCCTCTATAGGAACTAATTGTAGGTAGTCCACCACTTAGTGCTGCTGGATCATTATTATCTCCTTCTTTAATTTCTCTAGCAGCACCTTCACCTCCCCATACCCAGGGAGCAGTAGCTCTGGAGCCACATGTGGTTCAAGCTGTGAGTGCAGGTGAGGCGCCATAATTTCCCCATGAAGCCCTTTACAGACATCGATTTTGAGCTCAGTCCCTACTATGCACTGGTGTCCAGACATTAGGCTCAAAGCTCGCTTCCTAAAGCGGGATCTCTTTGTACTCATAAATCTGGTTGGGGAAGGCTCTGGCTTACCACTCATTCATCGATATCAAACAGGAATCACTCTGTTGCTGTACGCTAGATTGATTTGACTAGAGTGGAATGGATCTGTTGGAATTCCACAAAAGATAAAATAAATGGGGATCCGTTGTCCTAAAATATTAAGAGTTTCCTCCGCCATATTTATCACAGCGCCAAATTTCCTCATAAACGCCGCGCCAATTAACATGTCATAGTCGTTGTTTGGCAGAACCACTGCTGGAGTGGAAGCCTGGACTGTCCCAAATTGTAAAGGCAATGCATTATATGCTCCTTCAGACACAGTGCTATGCATCCCTGCAGTCCCATATACTACTAAATGGTCCACATCCAGCTTCAACAGAAGCTTAGCCACCAACCTGGTAGAAACTATGTTCACAGGGGCTCCCATGTCTATGATAGCGCAGATCTTTGTGTTTTGAACAAAAATGTTACAGTATGTGCATTCCAAGTAAGAATAACAATCAGTGTTTATTACATATACATCTAAGGGCTTTATGTTACTCAAAAAGGAGGAAATGCCCCTGCTGACCTGAAGATACTCAATAGTGATTTTCTCACATGGAATGGCTATGTTAACCACTACTAAAGAGGCAACATCTGTCGAGGGATCCGCATTGCTTGTGTAAGTCTGTTCCAGGATCTGCCAGTCATATGGCTTCTGCACATCCTGTAAAACTCAAAGCTTAGGTGAGATTTCTCACTCTCTGAAACAGAAGCAGGGGTATCCAAAGGAAGTTGTTGGTATAACAAATCATCCAATTGGGTTCCAAATCCTACATGAAGAGATGTTTGGGAATCGTTAGGGACAAGTGAATTAGACTTAGCGGAGGTGAAGCATCCCATCTCTACTCCACTTGAGCTTTTCCATGCTCGTTTTCTACAGTTGGCATCGCATACACTTGTGGTTTGCTAGGGCAATTGCTCGCATAATGCTCTCTTCATCCGCACTGAAAGCAAGTATTCATAAAAGGTTCACGTATATAGCTTGAAGTGGAAGACCATTTTGAAATTTGACAGTATGTGGCAGGGACTGGTGTACTACTGACCAGGTTGGGGGTAGCTAACCATGAGTTAGCATAACCAAGGGGTTT
>JAKSZP010002406.1:0-11611 GCA_022478985.1 Massospora cicadina | reverse complement strand
CGGGGATCTAGAGATGAAAGGAACCATGATTAAGGGATTGCTGCTGACTGTGTATTGGGCTGAAGGAGACTGCCATCAGAGGGTCTTGACGAAGATCAAGTGGACAGTAATATAGGGAACGAATCCCTATGAGTATGACTATCGAGTATATAATCTGAAATACCAGCTGAAGCATTAGCCTGAATATATTAGCTCAACTACGGATAACAGTCTCCATACTATTATCATATTATATATTCTTACAACGCGAGGTGCACAAGGAAACTGAACCTGTGCAGTAAAAAGGTTACTGGGTGACAACCAATAATCAACTCCAGAATAAATTTTTACAGACGCATTGCTACTTTTTTGTACGTTTATGAAGCTGCCATGTATGGAGCAACGGACAAGCATGAGTATAACACATCCTTCCTTGTTTAAGCCGCCTAGCACAAGAAATGGTAGTTCATTACCAGGACCCTTAGCACACTTGGTAGAGGTTAAGGATGCTCTTTTGGCTGAATTCGGTTTAAAGCATAGTCTACTAAGGAAAAACAGGCCTTTATGCGCCTTAGCATGTATGAGAGTGAACCGCTCCTTGCCTTTGCTGAACTGTTCTACCTCGCTGCTCAAAGGTCATCCACCTCTAACATGCTCACCCTTGATGATGCTATCGCCGCACTATTACCTGGGTTAGCTTCTCAGACCTCTCTATTCAGGCATATAATATCAGTGAAAAGCTACTTTAAAAACATCCGTGACATCAAAGAGCTTTGTTAGATGTTTCTGAAATGTATTTATTTGCCACAACAAATGAAGCTGAGGTGAAACCTTTTGGCTCTAATAAAGGAGCTTCCACCTGTTGAACAGTTGGGAGTGAGCTCACCTGTGCTTATCCTCCCTGTGAAATATGTTTCCTCAGTTTAACTTAAAAAGGATATCACTCCATCTTACAAATCAGAGATCTGTAAGGTAGTAAAAACCATACGCCCGCACAAGCTCACCAAAGCCACTGTGTCTTCCCTCCAGCTAAGCTGGTAAATGCGCGCCCTAAGGCAATTCAATCACCTATGGCCATCTCTCCTACCTTCATTGTGGCCTTGCCCATTGTTGAGCATACACTAGGGGAAGAATCTGAGGGGGTTAGAATGACATTGGTTACTATATATTGGGAGCCCTCGCTGAAGTAAAGTTCTTGATCATTTGGACGCTGGAGGAGTAGATGAGACTATCAAACCTGAGGAAACGTACCTCAGCTAAATTCAAGGGTGTCCATAAGTTATTGACACTTCTAGCGATGGTGACCAATTCTTAGCTGGCTTGATTTGCCTTCTTCAGCGGGTACATCCCATATAATCAATCATGGATAAATACCTTGAAACAGATAAAAAACAAATCACCTTACAGCTCAAGGAGTTTTTAGCTTTGTCGCCTAACTTTGGAGAAACGCTCACTAAGGTTGAAGTGGTCATTTAAAAGGTCCAAATATTGGCCATCCTGGACACTGGCTCCCCAGTTAACTTGATCTCCACTAAGTTTATTAAGAAGATAAATCCTGCGCCTGACTTGGAGTACACGCAAGAATTTGGTACTGCTGGCCCAAATAATACCCTTGCTATTGGGGCATACTCTTCTCTTCCCATTCTAATTGGTAAGATTACTTTATCAGCCCCTGCTGTGGCTTTGGAAAACAATGCATATGATATGCTCATCGACACCCAATTTATGATTGAATATGAGGGAATAATCAACATGAAGCAAGGTTACCTCTCATTACTCAACTATGAAGTCCTGTTTCTTATCCAATAAAGAACCCAGCAAGCATAAATACTCTTGCCTGGTAGAAATACCCCCTCTCATTTATAACTTTGCCTTATTCCCCTTCTGGGCGCAATACAAAGAAATTGCCCAATTCAGTAGATGCTAGGGAAGGTATCCCTTTCTTTACTGCATAAAAGGTCTTGATTAAACCAGGTGAACAACGAGTGGTTGACACAAAAGTCAAGCTTTTAATACCACTCCAATGTTTGTTGCACCTCATAAGTATTGAGGGTGTTAGTCCCTTGGAGCCTCAGGTATTGCCTGGCGTTATTGACCCAGATTACCAAATGCATATTACTCTGCTGTTGGTAAACCTCACCTCAAAGGACATAGTTGCAAAAAACACCAGAATATTGGCAGGGGCTTGTTAGTCCCTAAAGAGGACATTGAATAAAATAACTCCATTGGCTCTATGATGAATATGGGCCTGCCAACGAATAACCTGGTATGTACCTTACCCAACGTCCATACCTCGGATGAGCTGACCCCAGATGAGCTGGAAAAGTTCACACTCTCCTAGACGACTATAGAGACATATTCTACAAATCTGATATTGACTATGGCCACATGAAGGAATGGAGCAACTCCTTTGATGTGGGTGATGCCCATCCTAATAAGTCCAAACTTTATTGCAAGCCAAAGGTGGAGGAACAGCAGATGATGACAGAGCTCCAGAAGTTGCTAGACGCAGGGTTACTAGTTCCTTCGCAAAGCCCCTGGTCTTCCCCTCTCTTGCTAATAAAAAAGAAAAACGGAGGTCATTGGATAGTCATGAACTACCACAAGTTAAATAACCTCTTGAAAAAGAATAGTTATCCTATCCTCCGCATTGATGACGCCCTGTCCCAAATCTCTGGCTCTAACTTCTTTTCCGCCATGGACTTGGCTAGCGGCTATTGGAAAATGGAACTTCCCTTAAGGACAAGGAAAAATGTTCTCTCATTTGTAGTGAGGGTCTCTTCCAACTAACCCAATTACCTCAAGAGTTGTGTAACGCACCTGCAACTTTCCAGAGTTTGATGAACCATATTATGCAGAATTTGAAGTTGAGTTGCATCATTGTCTACCTCGATGACATCACAGTATTCTCAAAAACTTTTAATGAACATTTTGATCACCTTAAGGAGGTGTTTCAACAGCTATGTAAGGCAAATAGCAAGTTAAAATCCTCAAAGTGTACTTTTTTTAGCACTAGTGGTGCCAAACTCAAAAGGGTGAGCCACCACGTATCTCCCTAAAAATGTAACTTTTTTTGAGTTTTTGTATGCCCATTGTTAATTCTCAGCATGTGGGCTCGATTCCACCAAGTTAGTTTTGCACATGGTATGAGCCACTGAGCAACCAAATCGGACAATATGAGGATTGCCAACTTATAATAAAACTAAATAATGTTTGGAGCTATCACCCCTTATTTCAACCTTTATTTAATTTCTATTGCAGACTTATCTGCGCTCTTTCTTCCCTTGTAAAAAGACCCCCTCCATTAATCTTCCATAAGACCCTTTATACCTCGGCTACCCAGCTGTATGCATCCTTGGCTTGGTAATCTTCTATTCATCTTCCCTTTTCAAATTACTCTTATTCATATTGAATCTCAGCATAAATACTCTCATTTCGCCAAATGTCCTCATTTTACTCTAATGTAATTTGTATTCCCTATTTTTGTAAATCTCAAGACTCGTCTCAATCCCCCTCCAATCCACCAATATAGGTATCATACTTTCCATTCATATCAACTTCCTGACATTACCCCCCCCCTTTGACTGGACAATAGGCTCTTACTGTTTATATGCTTGAAGGAACTTCGTGTGGACTCAGTTTTTAATCCAACCTCCATCAGGTTCCTTAATGGTGTAAACATCCATGCCAGTCTTCTTAATACTCTCAAATGGGCCAACCCAAATGTTGGAGAGCTTATTTTTCCATCCGAATCCATGCTGGTTGTGGAATAAAACATAATCCCCCACAGCAAACAACAAAAGTTTGCTCAGCGCTTCCGGTTGGCCACCTAGTCACAAATTTTCTTAGCCAAACTGGTGGAGTAGGCTTCCATTTGCAACTTGATCAATGTATCCGTGAGTTGCTTCAGATATTGCTGAGGATTCACACCACCATTGTCCTCTACACAAAAATATATCAAGGTAGGCAGAGCCGGATGTCAACCATACAGCAGTTGGAATGGGCTCTTACCAGCAGACAAATGATAGCTAATATTATATGTGAATACTGCTGTGGGTAGGAGGGCGCTCCATTTTAAGGGTTGATCATTTACCAATTTACGGAGGATGTTCACCAAAGTTCCATTAACCCGCTCCACCATTCCATTAGATTCTGGATGATATGGGGTGGTCAAAACCCCACGGATCACCATCAGCTCGTTTAACTTTTGGCAGAATGTGCAAAGTGAAATTGGTTCTGTTATCCATTAAAATGAATTGTGGGCAGCCGTGTCATTGTACAACACACTCCCTGATAAATTTGGCAGTAGTGACCACGCCCAGGTCATTGATGGCCATGGCCTCCACCCATCGAGTCAGATTATCTATGGCGACAACAATATACTTGGACCAATTGGTACTAGTTGGCAGAGGTCCTACTACATTAATAGAAACAGTGTGCCAGGTGAACCGGGGTTTGACCAGCTGATATGTGGTTCTCTTATGGAATGGTTTTTCCACTTGACACTGATGACAACAACTAATTGTTTTCAGTACGTCATAATGCATGCTCTCCCAGTAGTATCAGGGTTGCAACATCTCCAGTGTTTTCTGTAATCCTCCATGGCCTACAGACCAATGAGCATCCATAATTATTGCAGGTCAGGATGAAGGCTTAGGGAAACTCAACGCCTGGTCGCCAATCCGCTTATATAATTCTCCCTCACATAGAAAGGTATCCGCCCTAAGTCCATCTAGTACCTTGATCACATGCGGCGGCTCATCCTGGTATTTGTTTACCACAATCTTCTTACACATTATGTCGGCTAGATCCACTGTGATTGTAACTGTTGGCAGCCTAGAGAGACAATCCGCAATTTGGTGTTTTGCCCCAGGTCAATGTAAAATCTCTAAATCGTATGCTTTTAGCTTCAGAGCCCAACGTGTGAGCCATCCTTCTGGTTAACGCAGATTCTGTAGCCAGTGTAAGAAAGCGTGATCCGTCACTACTTGAAATCTTACCTCATGCAAATATACCCAAAAATGTTTGTAAGCATAGATCACAGCTAGACACTCCCACTTGGTTATGGTGTAGTTTCGTTCATGTCAGTTTAATCTCTGACTACAGAAGGCGACAGAATGTTCCAAACTGTCATCATCCTTCTGAGATAATACTGTCCCAATAGCAGCTAAGGATGCGTCCATTTGTACTATGAATGGCTTATCAAAGTTGGGGTATTGCAAAATGAGTGCGCTTGCTAATGCGGTACGCAATACATCAAAATCGTTCTGGCGTCATTCTGTCCAATTGAAAGAAGCATTTTTCTTTAATAGATCAAAAAGTGGTGCCCTGATACAACTGAAATTGGGAATGAATCGTCAATAATACCCAGCCATTCCCAGAAACACCTGAATGTCCCACTTATTTCCTGGCCGAGGCATCTTGCCTATCACTTCCACTTTAGCAAGCTGCGGTTTAAGTCTATTTGAATCCACAACAAAACTGAAGTATTCCAATTGCTCTTTAAAGAAATAGCACTTTTGAGGCTTAATTTTGATATTAGCGGCAGCAAGGTGCTGAAACACTTGCTCCAAGTGGGCCAGATGCTCTGTGAATGTCCGCGAATACACATTGATGTTGTCAAGGTAAATATGATGCAGGACAGCTTTAAATAACCTAAAATCGTAACCATGGCACGCTGGAATGTAGCTGGAGCGTTACACAATCCTTGCGGAATGCGCGTTGGCTGGAACAACACTCTTGAAGTGATGATCGCTCATTTCTCCCATTCTGTTAGTGCCAATTTGATCTGCCAGTACCCCAAGATCAGATCCATGGCGGAAAAATAGTTCGCCCCACCCAATTGGTCTAACACATTGTCAATCCATGGAAGAGGGTAAGAATCCTTCTTCATGACATTATTGAGTTTAAGATAGTCAATAACCACCCAATTTGAGCCATCCTTCTTCTTTATGATGAGCACAGGCAACGCCCATGGAATGTTTGATGGCTCTAGCATACCTTGCTCGATAAGCTTATCCACTTTGTCAGAGACAACTTCTTCCACTGCTCTAGAACATCTAATAGGACGCAAACGAATGGGAGGGTGATCCCCCATATCAATCCAATGTACCACCCCTTGAGCGCACCCCAAGTCATGATTGTCATTTGTGAAGGTATTCCTATACTTTTCAAATAACGCCATAGCCTTATCTTGCTGATCCGCTGATAGTCCCGTGAGCGCTTCCCATGGAACTACAGTTAGTATGCCAAATGAGGAGCAAGCCTGTAGTCCAAGATCTTCCCAGGAGCCAAAATCATGAATACAGCGGACTTCTTCTATATAGGAAAAAGTGTAAGTAAGCCACCACTTGGTGCCACCAGATTGTTATGGTCTCTTTTTGTAAATTTTCTAGCAGCACTTTCACTTCTCCATTCCCAGGTAGCAGAAACCCTGGAGCCACATGTGGCTCAAGCTGAGAGTGTTGGTAAGGAGCCATGATTTCACCATAAAGCCCTTTTGGGACATTGATTTCGAGCTCAGTCCCTAATATGCATTGGTGTCCAGATGGTATACTACAATCGCTAGCTTCTCAAAGCGGAATCCCTTTGTATTCATAGATCTGGTTAAAAAGGACCCCAATCCATCGCTTCAGTTGTCAATAGCGCACGGGGATTACTCCATCGCTGTAGGCAAGGTTAATTTGACTAGAACGGAATGAGTCTGTTGGGATTCCACATGAGGTAAAATAAACAGGAAGCTGTTGTCCTAAAATGTAAAGTGTTTCCTCCGCCATGTCTATCACAACACCAAATTTCCTCATAAATGCTGCACTGATTAGCATATCATAATTGTTGTTTGGCAAAACTACCACTGGGGCGGAAGCCTGGATGGACCTGAATCATAAGGGCAATGCACTATATGCACCTTCAGATACAGTGCTATGTGTCCCCGTGGTTCTGTATACTACTCAATGATCCACATCTGGTTTGAGAAGGAGCTTAGCCACCATCTGGGAAGAGACTATGTTCACATGGGCTCCAGTATCAATGATAGCCCGGATTTTTGTATTTTGAACGAAAATGTCACAATATTTACATTATGAGTAAGAGGAACCATCAGTGTTTATTGCGTGTACATCCAAGAGCTTACTGTTACTTAAGAAAGAGGAGATGCTCTTGACGACCTGTGGGTACTCATTGATGATTTTTCCCACCAGAATATCATTGTGGACTCCTACCAAAGAAGTAGCAGCCATCGATGGATTCTTGATACTTGTGCCAGTCTGTTCCAAGATCTGCCACGCATATGGCTTCAGCGCTTCCTGGCAAAACACAAAGTTTGAGGGTGAATCTATACATTTGGACCCGGAAGCAGAGATTCCTGATGGAAGCTGTTGGTATAGTAATTCGTCCAATTGAGTTTCAGATTCTTCCCAATTAGGAGCGAGGGATTCTTTAGGGACAAGTGGATTAGACCTAGCGGAGGTAGAGCGTCCCATCTCTACTCCACTTGAGCTTTTCCCTGCGGGGTCTCCTCAGTTGGTAATGCAGACAATTGTGTTTTATTAGGGCAGTTTGCCATACAATGACCCCTCCAGTTGCATTGGAAGCAAGTATTCATGAAGGGTTTGCATATATGACATGCAGCTGGAGGACCAGTGCAATAATTAATGGTATGTTTCCAAGGTTGGGAACAAGCCGCCAGATCATATATAGGTCAGAAAGGATTCGCAGATCAGTATGATGAATAAATACGTTCTGGCAGATGATAGCGTAGCGCTGTAGTTCATACTCTGAAGTCTCTGGTGCGGGGATAACAGAGGGTTGCTGGGCTATATTAGGGGCGCCGTTCATGGCAGAGGATCGGCGTAAAGTATTTATGATTTGAATAAGTCCTGCCTCTTCGTTCAACACGTGAGACATAGCATTAGATAGTTCCCAATATGGTTTAATGGCCGCCATCATCGCAATACCCACATCCTCAGCGGATAAAAGGTTATCTCCAATTAGTACATGTGCTTCCGCCGAGAAACTTTCAGCAAAATATGAAAGGTCTCATCTTGGTGAGAATTGTATAGTCAGAAAATTGGCTTTCCATTGGGCCATCTTGGTTGCACCCCCAAACAGCCAAAGATCAATCATCTTAATTTCTTCATAGGATGCTGAGCTGTTTGGGAGGTAGCAAGTAACTTGATTGGCGCTGTCTATATCAAGAGCAGACAGCAATAGTTTCACGTTCTGTCAATCAGAGACAACTTCAACGGCGAATTTAAATCACTTAAATTACTTGTGTAGATTTCCGTTGTGACTAAAAGGAGGTAAGTTCTCAATTCACACAGCTTCGCCTTGCTTCACACTTCTGCAGCAAGGACCAGGCATGCTGGTTCGCCGGCAGGTCAAGCTCAAATCTGGCGTGATGAACTCAAAGGAAGTAGAATCTCGCGGGGTATACATTTCATTGCTTGAAGGATATTCATTAGTGGAGTCATAGCATTCATCCCCCAAATTGCCACTGACCTCACCGTTCCCCCAGCTCCAGCATACTCCGCCAATTGCTCATTGATTACCTGCTCTGCTTTAATCAAATGACATCTACATCGCCCATCCTGTAATTCCCGTTGCAGTGTCACATATTGATTTTTCATCTCCTGACGATATTCCCTCTCCTTGTGCAACTGCAGCTCCACTGATTGTAGGCGCGAGAGGATACCTCTGATAGAATGGTGGCATAACGAATGAGGGCTCGTCATTGTTTTCACAGCGTTAAATATCTACATCTGGCCAATGGCCCCCTGTAGTGAGCACCACTATTAATTCTTGGCATGTGGACTCGATTTTGCCAAGTTGGTTTTGCACAGGGTATGAGCCACTGAATTGTTCAGATTTATTTGAGGTTCGCTGACCAGGGGACAGACAGTCCAAATCACAACACCAAAAAAAACAAAAAAACTATTAACCAAGTGGATAGCGGAAACTGCTAACCCACCATGGCAGAGGTTGAGGAGGGGTTGGGGGGTTGGTCCTCAGAAAGACCCGCCCTGATCATGGGATGTTGGTTACAGTATCAGATCAGAGCAGAGAGCCAGGGCGTTGGGGCATCCACATAGTGGGGGTGGAGGTCAGCGTAGTAAGAGTTTTCCACTTCCTCATCAAGATGATAATGGGAAAGTAAATCAACTAAAGCTGCGAGGAGAATTTCAGCTTCTTTGCAGGCTTTGGGAAGTTGGTCAGAAAGGGAGACACTGTGGCGGGTGATTTTGGCTGAGGGGTTGAATGAAGCAAGCGTTGCGACATTCATAACAGCAACTTCAGCATCATTAAATAGTTTTGAGATGTCGCTGCAGATGGATTCAGGGAAATTGGGGGGGAAGAAGATGGTGGGCAGGCCATTCTGGAACTGAACCACTGACTGGGCCACCGCGGTGCATAGTTTTGGACACTGAGGAGAAGCCACCGCAGCTAAGGCGAGCTGGTGGTCACTTTGGAAGGGGGCTGTATTGGGCATAGGAGCGAAATAGTGAGGGGTAGGGGTTTCATCGAAGTCAGGAAGGAAGAATTCCTCCTGACCATAATTGAATTGGCCGAGAGGTTGACCTGTATGCTTACTAATGAGGACATTACCTGATTCATCAATCTCAGCCAATAGATCCCATGGATTTTGGTTTACATGAATAATGGCGTTCGAATTTGGGTGGGTGTGATTAGGTGAATGGGCGGCTGCTTGGGTGCCAATGGTGGTCCAAGCATTGCTATGATTGGCTGGGGTGGAATTAGGTGGGAGAGTGAGGCTGGAGGTTTTGGGGGAGGGGCTGATTTTCCATGCAGGCCCACTGAATGAGATTGGAGGGTGGGAGGGGGCAGAAAAGCGCCCCATACTGAACCCCCAGAGGGGGCTCAGAAGCCGCAGCAGCGGAAGTGACCTGAGGGCACGCTTTTTTGTATGGTTGAGGCCAAAGCAGAGGGAATAAATCTTCTGACCATTATCAACCCAAGCCCAAAAGAAATGATCAGGCGCCGCAGCCACACTAGCGCGGGGTGGGATCTGTTGGGCTATGGCAGGGTGGTGTGGGATGATGGTGGCAGTTGTACGAGGAGCAGCAAGGCACTCCGCACCAGATGGAATGGCAAAGATGAGGTTGGGCTGAGTGCCATAAGACATAAGCCCCATGACCAACTGGTCATATAAAACCTGGGGTGGGAGGTGGGATGGGAGATTTATGAAGGATACCACCAGGGTGGTTTCTGAAGGGAGGTACTTTTATAAATTAGAGGAGTTTGCGCTGCTGCTTCAGCATCCTCCTCAGATTGGAACCCGACGTCAAAGTAGCCCTTAAAAGGGCGGAAGTCTATAAAGCCAGCTGGCGCAAAGACCGCAGTGGCTAGGTCAATAATTGACTTATCAGCATATGGGAACAAATGCCCATAGTCCACTATGAGGCAATAGCGAATGCCAGAACGAGGGAGGGCAAGAGGATGGGGGCGAGAAGGGTGGACGCGCGCCAGGTGGTGCACTAAGTCCCATGGGGGGACAAAACAGCTGGATGCAGTGGGCAGGTTGTTTGAGCCCATCCAAACGCGCTTGCCTGCGGGGTGGAGAACGCTAGGTGGGGGTGCACCGCTGCCCCAAACCGGGGTAACAGGCGGTGGAGCTGAGGACATCAATGAATAGGCTTGGACAGATGGCTGTGGATAATTAAAAACTTAAAGTTAAAATCACTCAAAAGTGACTTTGAGTGGTAAAAGAAAGTAGGGTATGAGCCACTGAGCAACCAAATTGGATGTCATGAGGATTGCCAACTTATAATAAAACTAAATATAAGTATATTTGGAGCTATCGCCCCTTATTTTGACCTTTATTTAATATAAATTGCAGACTTATCTGCGCTCTTTCTTCCCTTGTAAAAAGACCCCCTCCTTTAATCTCCCATAAGACCCTTTATATCTTGGTTCCCCAGCTGGATGCATCCTTGGCTTGGTAATCTTCTATTTGTCTTCCCTTTTCAAATTACTCTCATTCATTGTCAAGAGAGTGTCTGTAACTCTCTCATTCCCAGCAAGGTGATGTGGGATGCAAACCCACATTGCTAGGGAACTAGCCATTAGAAGAATGGGTAGGAAGGTACCTCTAGCGGTGCTAGTGCAAAGGGTACCCCAGGCAAGTGTGTAAAAAGCAACATAAAATACCAGGTAGGTAAGGAACATAACTGCTTGAGTGGACCCCAGAGGGGCGTCCATAATCAAGTGTGGCTTGACGTCAGGGGGCTTGGGTGCCTCGATCTGGAGGGGACCTGGGTGGCCCACAGGTGCCCCTGGGATTTTGGTAAATTTTCGAGATAAGGTAGTGGCCCACATGGTTGGAGACCTCCCTGAAGAGGTCCACCACCAAGTTTGCCCAAGGAACTATTGAAAAAATGTAAAATAATGGGGGTTTTATTTAAAAAAGTCGATCAACAAGGAATGTTGGTCACAAAAACATATTTATAATGGGTCAAGGAAATTTAGGTTCTGTGGAAGTGCGCCCAAGCCTTGATGCTCCAATAAACAGACGCTTCCATCCGTTTTGGTAAAATACACCAAAAGTGCCTTCACTCGAGTAATTGATTGAAGCATTGATTTTCCTGAAGTCAAAATTTCATAGCTGGAGCAGGGG
>JAKSZP010002405.1:0-11644 GCA_022478985.1 Massospora cicadina | reverse complement strand
AGCCAGATGGGCTTTGAAGCTCCAAAATTATAATTTTACTATTCAACATCACGCTGGGGCTATACATCAAAACGCTGATGGCCTTTCTAGATTGCCTATCTTAACGTTATTCTCTGCAGAGGAGGATAACAATTATGACCTGATTGGTAGACCTGAGCTCTGGTTCCATGAATCTAAGGATGTTATCTTGAAGTTACAATCCTCAACCAAAGACACTCAGGTCAAAGACGGATCACTATATAAAAGGTTGGGATACAAGTGGTTGCCCTTTATTTGGCCCTCTGCGAGGACTGACACTATCATGGAGGCCCACCAAACTGTAGGTCATGGAGCTGTCGCTAAGACCCTCCAATGGTTAAAAAATCATTGTTACTGGGATAACATTCTGGAAACTGTGCATGATGTGCTGGAGTCATGCCTTAAGTGCCAACAACAATGTGGAGGAAATCCAATGTTCCAACACCAAATTGTAGGACCTTCCAAACCCTTCGCTACTGTGAGAATTGACGTGGTAGGTCCTCTTCCTACGGCCACCTATGGACATCAATATATTTTGTTAGCTATCGACCATTTCTCTAAATGGATTAGAGCTATTTTAGTTTCCAGGGTCATCGAAAAGGCTATGGATTCATTTCTTTTTAAAAAAGTTTTCACCAGGCATGGCAGCCCAAAAGTCCTGTTATCAGATAATGGGACCAACTTCATTTCTCAGGTGGTAGCTGAGCTTACCAAATTAATGGGTACCTACCAGTCCTTCACGTCCCCATATAATCCCTCCACTAATGGTGCCGTCAAATGAGCAAACGGTACCCTAGTAGCCATTCTTTGAAAAATGGCTTCCAATGATCCTAGTAGATGGAACCTCTACTTACCTCGTGTGATGTTAACCTTTAGAGTTAGCTGCCATCGTATTATTGGAATGTCTCTGTTTAAAGCTTTATATGGTCGAGAGCCTGTCCTCCCTTCAAGTGTACAACCTATACTTGAAGAGGCTACCCCGCAAACCACTGATTTAGCAATGAGGAGACTGGCAGATGAAATAATCTGATTACAAGCATTAGCTTCAAGTTTCCTTGCGGCTACCACCTTGAAGGAAGGAACCCAGACCAACTCAGGTAGACTACGTTGCCAGAATATCAAGTTGGAGATCTTGTACTCTTCTACCACCATAGGCCGGGAGGAAGACTTCATAAACTGAACCCCTTAAGGGCTGGTTTTTATTGTATTATCCATCATTGGGGTGTTAAATACTCCATTGCCACTATTGATACTGGTACTGTTATCATTAAAGTGCATAGTAGGTTTCTTTGCAAATTTTTACCTCCTAGGCAAGATCTTAAGGGGCATTGTTGGAGATACCTCCAAGATGACTGGAATAACTTTGGATCGAGATTCGATATCTCAGTCAAATGATATTATAAAATCCACGTTGGAGATTTCTGATTTTTCAATTGACCGACGTAAGACTCTTTGGAGTTATCAGCCTCCTATGATTGATGAAACCAAGCAATTCAAAATGATTAAGCATCTCAAAGGGGCTGGGCCCTTGTTAAGAAGGTCAATCAAATCTAAAAAGCACTCTAGCAGATCTGACCATCATATTTATTTTAGTAATAATGATTTTTAAATTTTTAAATTTTAATTTATTGCGGGGAAGGCTGACCATGGGATGGACACTTCCGAATATGAATCAGGAAAGAAAAACTTAGTACCAGGGGAGGCACCCCAGAGAAGCGATGCTATCTCTTGTTGCCAGCGGGAACGCCACTTATGGGGAGGGGGAGGGAACGTGTGAAGGGGCCGTAGCCACTATTGAGCATGTGTGGAGGAAGGGGTCTGATTTGATGAACCAGACTGGGAACCAGGAGGAGACCAACTGACGGCGATGGGATGGTAGGTACCTAAACATCCACGCTTGAAAGTGGTCCACCAAATGAGACTGGAATCTGTGGACAGCTTCTGGGAGGGTGGGGATGGAGCCAGCGATGGCATCCAAGACAATCGTGTGGATAGTCCACATGGCGATTGCAACCACCAGAGCACGGAGGGAGGGTGGAAGGGGGGAGGCCATTGATGAAGCAAACATATCTCTTGACAGACTGAAGGGATGCGTTTGATCCTGGCCCAGTAGACGTTGGACTTCGCGCCATATCACTTTAGAGGTGGGGCACTTCTCCAGGCGGTGGAACAGCGTTCCATACTGGCCACACGACACAGGATGAGTGTAAAGCGTTAGAGCGCTCAGCTGTATGATACACCCGCCTCAGGCAGCGCCACACATGGGAGCGGACTTGAGGCTGCAACAGAGGATGGTGTGCATATTTCCAGATAGTCTTTTGGGTCTCAGTGGAATAAGGGATGTCCATCATGTCCAGGTAGTCCACCCTGGATAGGAAATGGGGTCGAATGGGGATCACGCCATCATGGATGGGTAGCCCCTGTACCTCTTGTGTGAACTGAGGAGAGGGGCGGCCTCTTTGGGTTGTATGTCCACTAATACGAATTCTCCACTCTGCGCTTCACATGGAGAGTAGGATTCGTTTGTAGTGGGTTTTAGTCCCGTGAGGACCTGTGGCTGATGTGTGTGATGCGAGGTATTTCATCAGGGAGTGGGGGTTTGATGGATTGTTGAGGCCCAAGGCTCAGGAGAAGTTGGAGTGGGCCGCGCGGGACCAGTGTTGGGATGGGAGTGTAGGAGCGGTGACGGCCGCGATCCAGGTGCCCAGGATTTTGGCAGCATGGGCTTTGAAGTCAAACAGGCCCATGCCACCTTGATGATGAGGGCCAAACATGACCTCTAGCCATACTGGTGGAGGGCGGCCTGACCAAAGCCATCCTTGCAGAAAAGCATACAGGGATTTGAAGAAGCTTTGGGAGAAGGGGATGGCGTGGGCTCTGAACCAGACTTTGGATAGGAGCATAGAGTTGGCAAGAACAACCCTGCCAGTGAGGGTAGTAGGGTGGGCTCTGAGAGAGGCGATTCGCTTCATCACGTTGTCCAGTATATGGCACTCCATTACTGCTGACGCATATCCGCCTGCCTCCATCCACACGCCCAGATGGCGCACCAGTCCTATGGTAGGACGTGGCACGAAGGGGAGCACCAGTGGAGCGGTGTGTGTTGAGTTAGTAAGGCGTGGACGTGGGCGAGCAGATGGTCCAGGTTGGGAACTAATTTCTGGGGCCCAGCAGTTCTGAAAGCGACAAAGGAGGATGATTTCAGTTTTGGAGGCGTACAGTGCCGCGTTGCTTACCCAGGAATACTCCTGTATGAGGGCTTCAAGCGTGCGTGCATCTTTGTTATTAGACACCCTCACCACGCAATCATCTGCAAATGCTATCATCTTGACTGGGGTTTGGCCTGGCACATGGACCCTAGTGAGTTGGGCATTCACATTTTGCAGAAGTGGGTCAAGGCTGAAGTTGTATAAGAGTGGGCTGAGGGGGTCCCCTTGTCGCAGGCCCCTTTGAGGGTGGACTACTTCCGTTAGGAAGCCTGGGCCACGCACTGCCATTGTCGCAGATTCTGTGAGCAGCATCACCCAGTTTATGAAGCGGGGGGGTAGGCGGAATTGTTGGAGGCAGGCCCTAAGGTATTCCCAGTTTACTCTATCATAGGCCTTTTGTTGGTCCAAGAATACAAGTACCCCAGAGGCTGTGGACTGACATACATCAGCCACAGAGTGCATGTTATCCCAAATCGACCTTCTGGGTATGAAACCGAATTATTCTGGGGAGATGGTGGCAGATGCTACAGTCCCTAAACGGTTAGCCATGATTTTTGTTAAAATTTTGGTGTCTGTGTTTGTTAGAGAAATGGGGCGCCAGTTGGCTAAGTCAAGCTTATCCCCTTTCTTGAAGAGTGTGACAGTAAAGGCCTCATGTCCTCCTGGTAGGAGGCGCGTTTCCAACAGGCTTTGGCTAAGTGAGGCTAGCAGCAATGGGGATATATATTTTAATATTTTTTGTAGAACTCATATGGAATGCCATCTGGGCCTGGGCATTTTTGGTTTAGTGCACCACGAATGGCTGTCCATAATTCATTTGGAGTAATTAAATTCATTATTTTCAGGTATCGGAAAATGGTGTGGATATGAGCCTGGTCAAGAAATTCTGCCATTTCAGCTGGCTGAATTGGTTCAGCTCGGTATAACTTGGAGTAATATTTTTGCATTTCAATTGCCACTTCAGCCAGTGTGTCCATAATGGAATTATCCGATCTTCACACCTGTGTGCAGGCCACACTCTGGCGTGGTGAAAAAAAATTTTTAAAGAAGTATGCGGTGCACTTGTCGCCTTTAGTGATGCGTGTGGCCCTGTATTGGACACAAACCCAATGTTTGTGTTGCCTTTTGAGTGCGTTGAGGTGGGCGGCTGCCTCCGCCCACTTCTGGCCCCATGCAGGGCTGTATCCTGTGGCTGGAATGTTGGACTCCAAGTGGGCCAATTCCGCCAGAGCGCGCGAGATAACCACCAATGTGGCTCGTGAGCATCTGGAAGAGAGATGGCGATAGTGGCAGATGGTGTCCTCTTTGAAAGTTGCCCATGTGGAAATGGGGTCTGCGCAAAATGGTGCAACAAATGATTTTGCCAAAGTTGCCTCTTCCACCCACGTGGAAAATCCTGGCGACGCGAGCTCAGGGGGCAGATTTTGCACCAATGTGGGGCCTTTGCAACTGTGACAGGTAAGTGGTAGGTTATCAAGACCAGTCAGTGGTCGGAGAATTCCATTTTCGTTGTTTTGAAGTGGGAGATGTGGGGTTGGAATTCCGCCAGCATTAGAATAAGGTCAATGCGGGTCATGGACCTTAATTGGCCATTGTGGACGTGGGGACATGTCATACTTATGAGCAGTGGGGCATGTCGCGGCAGCACATCCATTAATCCAAGGGCGGCTTTTAGAATGCATAGTTCTACGTGACCCTGTGGGGCGTGGGGTGAGGGCGGCCACCGGTCCATTGGTGAGGTTAGCCAACAGTTCATGTCACCAACTAGGAAAGAATCAGGGGGTAGCAGGAGGGATTTGACCGATGAGAAAAATTCCTGACACTTGTGCACACCATTTGGGGTGTAGATGTTGACGATTGCATGTGCAACATCATCCCACAAGAAGGTGACGACGAGCACTTGGCCATTTAAATATGTTTCTGAGGATGTGAATTTGAAAAAATTATTTTTCTAAATTAGCACCCCACAGTGCTTCAACCAAAAGGATAGGGATGGAAGGAGCATTGTTTTCCAAGCTTCCTCAGAACCTCATGGACAGTAGGACTCCTGGATGGCCAGGATATCCACGGGTAAATTGTGTTGTAAAAAACTCAGTTTCCTAGCCTGGGACAGGGAGGCCTTGAGTCCGGTGATATTCAGCATCCCTAGAGTGAAGGTTTCCCCCATCGCACCTTAGGTGCAAGGGGGTGGGCCCCCAGGCCCACCAGCCTCTTCAAGGTCCCCATGGGCTTTCACAGCAGCGCAGGTGTTAGCAGCAATGCTATCGGGGTTTTTGTTAATTTTTGTGGAAAGAGTTGCATTGGCTTTGGCCTTCACTTTTTGTTTTCCTGATGTCAGATGAATTTTTTGCGGTGCAGATAAGTTTGGTGCACCGTCAAGCGGGTCAAAAAAAATTTTCAGTTGGGATAGGTCCCAAGTCGGTTTTGACCAGAGCTTGGGTGCAGCAATTGGGTGAGATCAAATCTTCCATCAGATCCTCAGATTGAGTGGCCTGCTCGGCATGGGCTTCCCAATATGATTGGGTGATGGATTCCCGAGTCACTTCTTCCACAAAGGTCTCCATGTCCTCCTGGTGTTGTGAGTGTGGGATGGTGGTGGTGGCCTTGGCCGCTTCCTTGGCTGTGGCCCTACAGGCCTGCTTGGCCTTCTTCTGCTCCTGCGGGGAGATGGGCTTTACCAATAGTTAGCAGCCTTGTGCTCCCCATGGGAAAGCCTCCTTGGTGCTTGCAGTTGGTTCATAGTGCGCCTCTCCACTGGCCATGGCCGCTGAGGGGTGCTCTTGGAATGTGACGCCCTCCTTGATGGGGCATGCGTGCGCCTTATGGCCAAACGCATCACAGTGGGTGCAAGTGGGGGCGCACTGTCTACGGTTACCCAGAATGGGTGGGTGGTATGCCCTGCGATGTCAATAAAGGTGGAGTGCGGGATTTGGGTTAGGTCCTTCACAATCTCCTCAGTTGGGGTCAGAACTGCGATGGCTTTGCCAGTGCACAGGTGTGGCATCAGCGTGAAACGTTGCATTTCAAAAGATTGTATTTCGCCATATACGGCGAGACCATCTTTCAGGTGTTGCTCCAAAATGTCACATTTTACTGTAGTAGGCAAAAAGTCAAATGTGAGGAAAATTTGGTTTGATTTTGTCCATCTGGTACATTTAGTTTCGATGACCCATTGCCCTTCAGGGAGGTTGACTACTATGCGCACCGCTGCAGCCTCATCTGCTGCTATTTTGCTTTCAAAACCTAGGTCCAGCCAACCGCGTGACATGGAGTGAGGTGCAACGTACACCGCGGTCAGGAAAATTTTGTGTACATCTTCACAAAATTTATCCTATAAGGCCATTTTTTGGATGTCCAGATACACACGGACTCCGAATTCCACCGACAAAAGTGGCTGGGAGTGTGGCGTGTTGATGTACTGGTTGCATCGTGCTTGCCACGCGAGTATCTCCAGGGAAATTGTGACTGCCAGTTTTTTGAGATTTTTGTCTATTCTGCCAGATTCTCTGGGGCATTTTTGAACGTTGGAGGCCGCGGGCCTTCCGCCTGCTCCTCTTGCCTTGCTTGCCCAACTGCTCCCAGACATGGGCGCAGACTAATCTCCTCTGTGAGATTATCAAACTAGATTTAGTCTTGAATTAAATAGGTTGCAAAAGTGTTTGTAATGAGAAAGAAAAGTTTATTTTAGTAATAATGATAATCAGCAATATTGGTCATCTGTTAGAAAAGATCTTACCTTGGTTGCATCAAGGAAATCCTCGCGAAAACCCACTAAATTTTTCCCTTATAAATATCTCTAAATTTTAACAAATAAAGTACCAAAAATCTTGTCTCGTGTAGCTTAATTTTGGTCTATCTTTTTACTGGATTCAGTACTTCTGATTGGAATTTAGTATTGCAATGGAACTAATAACTTCATTGTAATTGACTTGATCTCTGCTAGAGCCACAGAACTAATACTTTTGTAGCCTTCTTAGCACCTAATTATAGAATTTCTCACGAATTTCCAATAAAGAACAGGTCACCATAGAATTACATCAGCTATTGGAGGCTGGATTATTAAAACCATTCAATAGTCGCTGGGCCTCTTCTCTGTTATTGGTGAAAAAAAAAGGATGGCTCACATTGAGTGATTATGGATTATCACAGGTTAAATAAAACTACTCATTGAGATATCTACCCTTTACCAAGGATTGATGATTCCATCCGGTTGTTAGCTTGTTCAATATATTTTTCAGCAATGGACTTAGTCAGCAGGTAATGGAAAATAAAATTAGCACCAGAAGACCAAGCTAAATGTGCCCTGATATCTAATGAGGGCTTATTTGAACCAACCCATATGCCACAAGGGTTAAGCAATGCACCAGCAACATTCCAAAGGGCCATGGATGGTATGTTATAAGATTTAAAACTTTAAATTTTATTTGAGGTACACCAACAAGGGGATGGACATTACCAATACATAATGAGCAAAAGAACCGTACAAAAAGAATGAATGGATCAAAAACCAAAACAAAAAGTAAACTATAACAAAATTTCCAACCAGGCGGGGAGTGGAATACCGCTAACCCACCATGGCAGAGGGTGGGGCGATTGGGCAGCTCTTCTATAGACATATTCATCTGGTCAGCCTCATTGATGTTGTAGAAATGGACAAAAGCGGAGAGCCAGGGTGTGGGGGCATCAGCGTGGTGGGGATGGAGGTGTAAAAACATTTGGTTACTTCCTCAAGATCAGCGTGGTAGACAGCTTCAACAAATTCCACTATGTGGTTTTCAGCCTGAATGTTGGCTTTAAGAAAGTTGAAAAAAATTGGTAATACTTTGTCAGGTGATATTTGCAGATGGGTCGAAATCTGCTAGTTGTGCCACATGCATGACCGCATTACTGGCTTCAGTGGCCAATTTTTTTAATTTCCTCCTGTGCTAATTTGAGGAAATCAGGGGGGAAATTGACTACGCTCAGCCCATGGTGTAATTGAGAAATGGATTGGGCCACCACTTTATGTAGGATTGGGCAATGGGGTGAGGCCACTACTGCTAAGGCGAGCTGGTGGTCACTTTGGTAGGGGATGGCTTTGGGTTTAGGTGCAAATTGTTTAGGGATGTTGATTTGTTGAAATCAGAATTTTAAATTTTGGCCCAAACACAATTGAGCGGTCTGAGAGGTTTACCAGAGTCCTCATTGGTGATAATGTACTTTATTCGTCAATATCAGCTAATAATTCCCATGGATTTAAGTTCAAAGGAATAGTGGATGGAGATTTTTGGTGGGCAGAAGTCAAATGGGCTTCTTGAGCTCAATTGGTGATCCAGGCCTGTTTCTGATTAGTGTGGGTGAAATTGGGTGGGACAATGTGTGTGGGTTTGGTGGAGGCTGATTTCCCACTCTGGCCCATTGAACAAAAACGTTGACCAGGAGGGGGCAACAAAATGACCCATTTAGAATCTGCCAAATATGGCTCAGAGGCTATACCAGAGGAAGTGGCTTGGGGGCAGGATTTTTTGGAATGGTCAAGTCTGAAACAGAGGGGACAAATTTAGTGACCATAATCCACCTAAGCCCAAAATAAATGCTCAGGTGCCGCTGTTATATAAGCATGGGGGATTTTTTGGGCTATGGCAAGGTGGTGTGGGATTATGGTGGCAGTTGCACGAGGTGCATCAAGGCGCTCTGCACCAGAAGGAACGGTGAAGACAAGTTTGGGCTGTGTCCCATATGCCAGAAGCCCCACCATCAATTAATCACTTAATATCTGGGGTGGTAGGTGAGATGGTAGGGATGCAAAGGACACCACCAATTTGGTGTCTGAAGGAAGGCGAGCTTGGGTAGTAGGGATGAGATTGTTTTTGTAAACTAATAGTAGAAGCCGCTGCTGCAGCATCCTCCTCTGTATGGAAGCTAATATTGAAATAGCCCTTAGGTGAGCGGAAATTGATAAAGCCAGATGGTGCAAATGCAGCAGTGGCTACTTCAATAAATGCCTTGTTGGCATATTGGAACAAACGCCCATAGTCAACTCATAGGCAAAATCGGATATGGGAACAAGGGAGGTCAAGAGGATGGGGGTGAGAAGGGTGGATGCGCGTCATGTGGAGTGCTAAGTCCCATGGGGGGATAAAATGGGCTGAAAAAGATGGTGGGCTATTTGACCCCATGTGAACATGCTTTCCCGTAGGGCGGAAAATGCTAGGTGGTGGAACACTGCTACCCCACATTGGAGCAGCAGGCGGTGGATCTGCAGACATATTTTGGAAAATGGTCATGGCCAGACGGTGGTGGAAAATTAAACTCTTTTTCTTTATAAAATTCACTCAAAGTGAAATTGAGCGTAAAGAAAAGTCTATTACAGGATATAAACTGACCTGTGTTCTAGTATACCAAGACGATATTACTGTGTTTTTATAAACATTTAGTTGGCATATTGATCATTTAAAAGACGCTTTTAGATTAATTCAAAATTCTTCACTATAGCTCAAACCTTTAAATGTTCCTTTTTTAGAATGAAATTTAGTTCCTAGGTCACCAGGTTTTGTCTAAAGGAATTCAACCACTTTTGGATAAAATCCAAGATATTAAACGAATGACACCTCCAACCTCCTTGCAGGACATACAAGTCACCTCAGTATGGTCAGATACTATCATCAATTTATACCCAAGTTTGCTGATATGGCAGAGCCTTATTCCATTTAATACAAAAAGGTGTGCCATTTTTGTGGCTCTGCTCAGAAACAGTATTTTATTTTCTATATAAACTGCCATAACTAAGGCACCTGTTTTGGTCCATCCTCAATTTGATAAACCTTTTATTCTGCATACTGAAGCAAGTAATGTAGCTATTGGGGCTATTATATCCCAGTATAATGAAGAGAAGATCGACCATCCTGTAGCGTTTTACTGAAAAACATTATCCACTGTTGAGCAAAATTACAGCAGTACTGAGCAGGAGTGTTTAGCTGTAATTTTAGCAATTAAACACCTCCAACCCTTCCTATATGGTAGACATTTTATTGTTGTTACAGACTATTTTTCTTAAGATGGTTGAAAAATATGAAGGATCCTGATGGGAGACTAGCACGATGGTCCCTAAGACTGTAAGATTACGATTTTTTAATTGTACATCATTTTGGATACCCAACATCAAAATATTGACGGCCTATCCCAATTGCCTTTACTGACCTTGGATTCTGGAAAAGAGGAACGATTATATAATCTAATTGGATGACCTGAGTTGTGGGATTGAGAATCCGAAGAAGATTGTGCCTTCCTAAAAACTATTACTAAAAATACCATGATTTTGGGAAGGATCTTTGTATAAGAAGGTCAATTACAAGTAATAATCTTTTTTGCACCCAAATTCAAGATATCACGCTATCATTTAAGGATATGGACAAGTAGGTTATAGTGGTTTAAGGAAAACCCAAGTTTGGTTAAAAACCCAATACTATTGGAATAATATGACTGAAACCATTATAGAGACACTTAATTCGTGTCTCATCTGTAAAAGTCATGGCGCAACCAAACCTACTTATCAGCATCAAGTGATTCCACTGACTAAGGCGTTTGAAGTTGTAAGTATCAATATTGTAGGACCTTTTCCTCAGGGGTTGCATGGACACCAGTACATTATCATAGCTGACCATTTAACGAATGGGTAGAAGCCCTATCCATTGCTACTCCCTCTGCAAGAATTACTGTGTTATTCCTTTAACGTCATATCATCACCCAACACGGGTGCCCCAAAGTACTTATGTCAGACAATGGAAAGAACTTTACTTCTCAACTTTTTACAAGAGAAGTCAAAGTTATTCAATACCGCTCAACAGTTTGTTGTCCTATACCATCCGTCAACTGTTGGGACCATTGAGCTAGTCATGGAACTTTAGTCTCTATTTTAAGGAAGATAACCTCAACTAACCCACCTTGTTGGAACTTCTATTTACCTAGTGCTTTGTTTGATTACCAAATAAGTTATATTTGAATTAACAAAATGTCACCCTTAAAATGTATTTATGAGTGAGATCCCTTAGTTCCTTCAAGCGTTTAAGCAATACTTGAGGAAAGTATACCAGAAAACTCTGATTTAGTTATGAGAAATCTGGCTGATGAGATTATTTGCCTTCAATCTTAAGCCATAGAATCAATTGAAGTAACTACCAAAAAGGAGACTCAAAAAGTAACCATCATAGACCTGTTTTTCCTATTTATCAAATTTGACATCATGTTATGTATTACCACTCCTGATCTGGTGGACAAACCGAGAAGTTGGGATCTAACTAGTCTGGTCCTTATTGATTTATATTTTGAAAGGGATTAGAATATTCCAATGTCCATGAAGATACAGATAAAGTTGTAAATCATATCTACCCTAGATAATTTAGGGTTCATTTTCCTTTGCAATCGAACCTTGAGGGGTA
>JAKSZP010002404.1:0-11689 GCA_022478985.1 Massospora cicadina | reverse complement strand
TAAGCAGTTCCCACTGTCCCACCTTGTTGGTTGAGTTCACGTTATGTGTGTGTTGTCCACTAATTTTGGGTTGTTCATTCATTTTTATTCTTTGAGAATTTAATTTTAGGTTTTAAGTTTCAGTAGTGACTGTCTCCTGGTCAGTTTACATCAGTTTTTTATTTAACTGAGGTAAGCTGACCAGGGGATGGGCATTACCGATATGTGTGTAGAGATGGGAGGGCAGGGAGGAAAAGCGATGATTAGAGGGGATTGGGCACCCTGGGGTACACAGGTTACCCCTGTTGCCAGCTGGGACCGCCAGGTATGGGGGGATTGGTGCTCTACTCCAGGGGGGTTGCCCCACTATGGAGCAGGTGTGAAGGAAGGGGCCCATGTGAAGGAACCAGAGCGGGAACCATGATTTATGAGTTTCTGTTGCCTTGGCTTCATATACCCATAGAGCCAGGCTCGGAAATGTTCCATTAAGTGGACGTGGAACCTATTGACAACCCCATGGATGGTAGGGACCGTACCCTTGAATGCATCCAAGGCAATAGTGTGGATTGTCCACATTGCAATGGGTATCAATAGGGAGCGCATGGTAGATGGGATTGGGGATGCAAGTCAGATCATGAGGAGGCTCTTTGAGATAGAGAAATCCTAGTCGCCTTGGATCTTAAGCAGTTGAATGACTTCTCGCCATATGGCTCTGGACGGGGGGCAGGTTTCTAAGCGGTGGTGTAGGGAGCACTCTCCTCCACATACTGCGCAGGTTGCGCGGATGGAGAGGGTGTGGTCCGCCATTCTGTAGGTCCTTCTCAGGCAGCGCCAGGCGTTGTCCCTTACCCTTGGCTGGAGAAGTGGATGGTGCGTCATCCTCCATATTGCCTTTGTGTGGCTAGGTTGTAGGAGATGTCCAAAGCGTCTAGGTAGTCAATCATAGCAATGGTTGGGGTCGTGGTAAGTATGTCTTTGTGTGGGTGGTCTTCTGGCTTTCATAACATGAAGTGGGATCTGGGTTGTACCCTTCCCTGTACTGTACCAGTAGTAGCAATGGTCCAACCCATGCGTCAGATGGTTCAGAGGAGGCTCTTAAAGTGAGGGGGGGTTCCATGCAGGCTCGTTACGTTGGGGTGGTTGGTGAGGTACATTAGTAAGCTGGAAGGGTGGTGTGGGTTGGGTATTTTGAGTGCCTGCGCGAAGTTGGCACTCACTTCCCTGGTTTAGTGCTGTTGTGGGGGTCCAGGGTTAGCACTTCCTCTATCCAGGTGCCCAGGATGTGGTTGGTGTGGTTCTCAAAATCTATCAGGTCCATGCCTCTGCTGGAGCATGGGCCATATAGGGTTTAACCTGGATGGGTGGGTGGGATCCTGGCCACAGCCAACCCTGGATGAGCACATGGATCGACATTATAAAGGTGGATAATAAGGGGATTGCATGTGCAGGGAACCACAGCATTGGGAGGATGAGCGAGTTGGAAACTGCCACTCACCCCATTAGCCCAGGGGATCTACCCTTGAGTGAGGCGATTCTGTTGGATATCCGTTGCAGCAGGTTATTTTCAATCATCTCAATTGCATACCCCCCTGTTTCCAACCATATCCCAAGGTGGCGGACAGGGGTGGCGGTGGGGGGTAATGCAAAGGTAGGAAGAGTGAGTTTTTGCGTCTTGGGTTGTGTGTAGTGGGGGATGTGGTCCAGTTGGTGATGTTTTTCCAAGGAGGACTATTTTGATTTTCTGTTTACTAAGTGATGCATTACTCACCATGAAGTATTCCTCTAGGGTGCGTTCCAGCTGTTGGGTGTTGCTGTTGTCAGATATACCTGTTACACAGTCATCCGCAAAGGCTAGTATCCTGACTGGGGGCTGGCCTTATGCAGTTATGCCCCTGAGGCGTGAGTCAGCAACACAGAGGAGTGTTCAAAGCTGAAGGTGTATTGTACCGGGCTGAGGGGGTCCCCTTTCTTGAGCCCTCTGCATGAAGTGATCCTGTTGGTCAGGAATCCAGGGCCACATACATCCATTGATGCTGATTCTGTGGGGAGCATCAATTAGTTAATGAACCTGGGTGGGATGTTGAAGGCATGTAGGCACTCTTTTAAGTATGGTCAGCTTTGCAGTCATATGCTTTCTCCTGGTCAAGTGATGCCAGGTCTCCCGTCACTTTAGATTGGCATACATTGGTGATGGAGTGTATGTTAGACCAGATGGAGCTCCCTGGTGTAAAACCAAATTAGTTGGGTGATAGGGCTTTAGAGGCTAGTGCGCCCAGTCTGGTAGCTAATTTTTGTGAGTAGTTTAGTGTCAGTATTTTAGAGTGCTATTGGGCGCCAGTTGGTCAGGTCCAGCCATTCACCCTTTTTAAATAGGGTAATGACATAGGAGTCCTGGCCTCCAGGCAGGAGATGAGTCTCCAGCAAACACTGGTTCATAGATGTTAGGATGAGGGGGCGATTTGTTTAAAGTATGTTTTGTAAAATTTGTAGGGTATCCCTTCAGGGCCTGGGCATTTCCTATGCGGTGCACCGTGGACTGTACTCCAGAGCTCCTCCTGCGTTATCAGGTTTAGGAGACTATAGTCTGGCGGTGCACTCTATATTCTGGAGGAGTGTAATTTTTTTATTTTTGGGGGTCAGGTGTGGTGTCATGGTAAAGTTCAGTGTAATAGCGGTGAATTTCCTCCTTGACCTCCGTTGGGTCAGTTTCCACATATCTGTTGGATTTGCAGACCTGTGCGCACTGGGGCAGATTACCTCAGGAGTGGTATCGGCAGAAGAAAAACGCGGAACAGGTTTAGCCTTCTTTTATGTGCTTACCTTTCCACAATACTTTGATTCTGTGCTGGTGTTCGTGGATAAGGGCCTTTAGGCAGGAGTAGATTTCCGCCCATTTGCGCCCCAAGTTTGGGCTTTATCTGGACTACAGGGTATTGAGTTCTAGGTGATCAAGTCCTGCCAGGGTGCATCTGATTGTGGCAGTATCTGTGGCGCATTTGTGTAATGCAAGATGGTGAGTCTTGTTTATTAGTTCAGATTTGAATTTTTCCCAAGTTTTGATGGGATCCGATGCAAATGGGGTTGTGAATTTTAGGTTTGAAGCTTCATGCTTGACCCAGTCAAAAAAAACAGGGAGTTTAAAATCCTCCAGGTATAGCATCATCCAGGGAGACGTCCATGTTTGAGTCCTGGTTGGTGTAAGCTGCACTGAAACTAGATGGTGGTCAGAGAAATAACTTTTTAGTAGCAAAGTTAGTAATAAATTAGTGGCAGGATTTCAGTGCAGGGATGTGGTCGATGCGGCTCACCAAGATGAGCATTCCCTCACATATTCTGTGGAGGGTCATTTGGGGAAAGAGTGGATACCTGGGGGGAGGGTGTCATACAGGCCAAGGGATGCCTTCATAATGCAGAACTCGATGTGTCCCAGCAGGTATCCCCTGGAATTGGGCCATCAGTCCATAGTGGGATTGTCCCAACAGTTAAAGTCGCCCAACAGGATGATATATGGTGAGAGGTTGTTCGTTTATATGGATTTAAGGAATTGTTTTCTCTCAGATGTGGTTCATGATGCGTAGATACAGGATATTGATAGTTTGGCCTCTTGGTTTTCAATCCTTGAAATTAGGATGTGGCCATCTAAGTGCGAGGAGGACTTGATGATTTTTAATTTTTTATTATTATTATGGATGACTACCCCACAGTGGGACGTCCATATTGACTGGGACGGTGAGACCCTGGCCGCCCAGGATCCTTCTTCCCCCTGTAGACAGTGGGTCTCTTGGATGGCCAAGATGTCAACCAAGAGGTTTGCACAGGAAGTCCAGCTTTTTAGCTCAGGACGCTTGAGCCCTGGCTCCTGCGATGTTTAGCATCCCTATTGACACTGAGGTGCCCACAGCGCCTCAGGAGCGGTTGAGCGGGCCTTCCAGCCCTAGTCCCCCGCACATTGCCTTGTTTTGCTCCATGTGATTGGGACAGTCCACTCTGAGGCGTTTTCCAGCTCCTTACCTTGTGATGATTTCATGTGGGTGTTGTTAGATTCGGGGATTGTATTAAGCTTTTCTGCATGCGATTTTGTTTGATTCAAATTGGTGCGCTGATTGGTTTCTGATGCTTCAGGGCTTGATTTTGAAGCTCTGGGCCCTGTTGGCTCATATATAGTGTATTCAAAATGTCTCAGCAAGTTTATTTGATTGAGGTCACGTGGTGATTCTGTCAGCTTACTGAAATAATTTTCTGCATGGGTTGTCCGATCTTACTGTTTGGCTCAGTTCACATCCTCCATGGTTGCTCCAGATTGGGAATTGTGTTCTGATTAGCTGGTTTGGCCGATTTCCTCTCTGTCCATCCAGATTTGGTTCAGGTTGATGGAGGAGGTCACTAGAGATGCAGCCTTGGCCACTGCCCTCTTGCAGGCCTTCTGTATCTGTTTTCATAATTTGGTTGAGATTGGGTCTATGAGGATGTAGTGTCCGTTCTTTCCCAAGAGGAAAGCGTAATTGGCGTCAACCATTCTTCCAAAGGTCTCCTCATCTTTGTCCATGGCATCATCACAAAAGTCCAGAGCCATGATTCCCTCCTTCATGGGGCATACATGCTCCTTGTGCCCCAGTGCGGTGCAATGGTTGCAGATGGGTGGTGCGCGTTCCAGTGTGACGCGGAAAGGTTTTGACACTCCCCCATCTAGGAGGTGAAACACCGCGGTTTGTGGGATTTTGGTCAAGTTTGCAGCCACATCAGGGACCATGTCAATTACAGTGATTGCCTTTCCTGTGCACAGGTTTGGCACCAGGTAAAAACGCTGTAATCTAGTTGTTTTATTTCTCCATAGCTCTGAAGGCTGAATTGGAGTTCTTCCTCGATTAGCTTACAGGGGAGGTTGGTGGGAAGCAAGTTTAATGAGATGAACAAAGTGTTTGCTTTGTTCCATCTGGTATGCGTAGTGCGCAAAATTTGTTTGCCCTTGGGGAGGGCTATTTTGACGCAGACTTTTGCTGCAGCATCTGCATTTTCTTTTGTTTTGAACTCATATCAATCCAGCCACGGTGAATGGTGTGGGTGGTAATGTATAACGCGTGGAAAGAGGGAGGCCTGTGCCTCACTTACCTTCTCCCAATGAGTTGGGGAATCTACCTCTAAGAAAAGTCAGAGCCCATGTTCCACTTTTGATAGGGGCTGTGCATACTATATTTTATTTATTGGTTTCATTTTGTGGTAAACTCCAAAACCTGGGCGGTGTTTGAGTTTGGGGTTTTTTGGTGACGTTGGCTCCCAGTCCCCCTCCAGGACGTTTTTTCCCTTGGGTGCACCGTTTTGGCCATTGTCCAATATGACTTTCGCCCAGTTTTTGGGCTTTATTGAATTCGCTCATCTCACCTGTGTAATTATCAAAATTATCTGCTCAAATCAAATCTTGGTAACTGATGTTATCGTTATGGGAAAGAAAAGTGCCAGCTTACATCAGTTAAATAAAAAGAACTGAATGATAGAATGGGAGAAGGGAGTCTTTTGGAAAAGAGAGAGAGTAGAAAAGGGTTAATGAAAGTAGCCAGTAGTTTATATATTAAATAAATTGGTATTATTGGGGCAATATCTCCTTATATAGATACTTTAATATTATAATTTATTGATGATCAGCGATCATCTTATTGCTTGTCTAATGCTCAGTGGGTTTTAGCCTGTGCAACGAAGCTCAGTGAACTAACAAAATTCTAAAAGTTAACAGTGGTGCTCACTACAGGGGGGCCATTTATCAACATCTTACAAGTTTCATATTTGTCAAGCAATGGTGACCCAGTTTCCCTTGACAGGGTACTACCTCAGGTTATTGAGTTTTCTCACTATGAAGAACTAAAACTTGCCTTGGATACACTACTCCAGGATAGTACTTTTCTTTCTCATTGCAATCACTAATTGCAACTGATAGAATTCAAGACTAGATAAGTTTGATAATCAACATGAGGAGATGAGTGTGCACCCAACTTTGGGTAAAGGTTGGGCGAGCGTAGTAAAGGGCACAGGGTTGGTATTTCACCATCCAAAGTTTGTAAACGCCTTAGCAACACCAGTGGCCAAGATAAAGCCAAGAAAACTGTGGTGAATATTTCTGGAAATTAATCCTGGCTAGCAAAATGCAACCAGTTTATCAAAACTCTGCATCCCCAGCCCCTTTCATCAGTGGAGCATGGGGTTCAAGTTTTCAGATATTAACTTAATGACACTTTGGGAAAGTTTTGCGGTGATGTGCACAAACATTTCACAGCTACTGTATATGTTGCACCACACTCTATGACCCATGGATAGTTGGATCTCAGATTTTTAAATTTTTTAAATTAATTGTGGGGAAGGCCGACCATGGGACGGACACTTCCAAATATGACTCAGGACAGATAAACTTAATACCGGGGGAGGCACCCCAGAGAAGCGATGCTATCTCTTGTTGCCAGCGGGAACGCCACTTATGGGGAGGGGGAGGGAACGTGTGAAGGGGCCGTAGCCACTATTGAGCACGTGTGGAGAAGGGGTCTGATTTGATGAACCAGACTGGGAACCAGGAGGAGACCAGCTGTCAGCGATGCAGTGGGAGGTATCCAAACATTCACGCTTGAAAGTGGTCCACCAAATGAGACTGGAATCTGTGGACAGTTTCTGGGAGGGTGGGGGTGGAGCCTGCGATGGCATCTAAGACAATCGTGTGGATAGTCCACATGGCGATTGCAACCACCAGAGCACGGAGGGAGGGTGGAAGGGAGGAGGCCATTAATGAAGCAAATATATCTCTTGACAGACTGAAGGGATGCGTTTGATCCTGGCCCAGCATACGTTGAACTTCGCGCCATATCACTTTAGAGGTGGGGCACTTCTCCAGGCGGTGGAACAGCGTTCCATACTGGCCACACATGACACAGGATGAGTGTAAAGCGTTAGAGCGCTCAGCTGTATGATACACCCACCTCAGGCAGCGCCACACATGGGAGTGGACTTGAGGCTGCAACAGAGGGTGATGTACATATTTCCAGATTGTTTTTTTGGGTCTCAATGGAATAAGGGATGTCCATCATGTCCAGGTAGTCCACCCTGGATAGGACATGGGGCCAAATGGGGATCACGCCATCATGGATGGGTAGCCCCTGTACCTCTTGTGTGAACTGAGGAGAGGGGCGGCCTCTTTGGGTTGTAAGTCCGCTAATACAAATTCTCCACTCTGCACTCCGCATGGAGAGTAGGATTCGTTTGTATTGGGTTTTTGTCCCGTAAGGACCTGTGGCCGATGTGTGTGATGCGAGGTATTTCATCAGGGAGTGGGGGTTCAATGGATTGTTGAGGCTCAAGGCTCGGGAGAAGTTGGAGCAGGCTGCGCGGGACCAATGTTGGGATGGGAGTGTAGGAGTGGTGACGGCTGCGATCCAGGTGCCCAGGATCTTGGCAGCATGGGCTTTGAAGTCAAGCAGGCCCATGCCACATGATGATGAGGGCAAAACATGAACTCTAGCCGCACTGGTGAAGAGCGGCCTGACCAAAGCCATCCTTGCAGCAAGGCATACAAGGATTTGAAGAAGCTTGGGGAGAAGGGGATGGCGTGGGCTCTGAACCAGACTTTGGATAGGAGCATAGAGTTGGCTAAAACAACCCTGCCAGTAAGGGAAGTAGGGTGGGCTCTGAGAGAGGCGATTCGCTTCATCACATTGTCCAGAATATGGCATTCCATTACTGCTGACGTGTATCTGCCTGCCTCCATCCACACACCCAGATGGCGCACCGGTCCTATGGTAGGACGTGGCATGAAGGGGAGCACCAGTGGAGCGGTGTGTGTTGAGTTAGTAAGGCGTGGATGTGGGCGAGAAGATGGGCTGGGTTAGGAACTAATTGCTGGGGCCCAGAAGTTCTGAAACCGACCAAGGAGGATGATTTCGGTTTTGGAGGCGTTCAGTGCCGCGTTGCTTACCCAGGAATATTCCTGGATGAGAGCTTCAAGCGCGCGTGCATCTTGATTATTAGACACCCCAACCACACAATCCTCTGTGAACGCCAATATCTTGACTGGGGCTTGGCCTGGAACATGGACCCCAGTGAGTTGGGCATTCACATATCGCAGTAGTGGGTCAAGGCTGAAGTTGTATAAGAGTGGGCTGAGGGGGTCCCCTTGTCGCAAGCCCCTTTGAGGGCGGACTACTTCCGTTAGGAAGCCAGGGCCACGCACTGCCATTGTTGCAGATTCCGTGAGCAGCATCACCCAGTTGATGAAGCGAGGGGTAGGCGGAATTGATGGAGGCAGGCCCTTAGGTATTCCCAGTTTACTCTATCAGAGGCCTTTTGTTGGTCCAAGAATACTAGTGCCCCAGAGGCTGTGGACTGACATACATTAGCCACAGAGTACACGTTATCCCAAATCGACCTTCTGGGGATGAAACCAAATTGTTCTGGGGAGATGGTGGCAGATGCTACAGTCCCTAATCGGTTAGCCATAATTTTTGTTAAAATTTTGGTTTCTGTGTTTGTTAGAGAAATGGGGCGCCAGTTGGCTAAGTCAAGCTTATCCCCTTTCTTGAAGAGTGTGACAGTTAAGGCCTCATGTCCTCCTGGTAGGAGGCGCGTTTCTAACAGGCTTTGGTTAAGTGAGGCAAGCAGAAGTGAGGATATATGTTTGAAATATTTCTTGTAGAACTCATATGGAATGCCATATGGGCCTGGGCATTTTCAGTTTGGCGCACCACGAATGGCTGTCCATAATTTGTTTGGAGTAATTAAATTCATTATTTCTGGGTATTGGAAAATGGTGCGGATATGAGCTCAGTTGAGAAATTCTGCCACTTCAGCCAGCTGAATTGGTTCAGCTTGGTACAACTCGGAGTAATATTTTTGCATTTTTAATTGCCACTTCGGCTGGTGTATCCACAATAGAGTTACCCAATCTTCGCACCTGTGTGCAGGCCACGCTCTGGTGTGGTGCAAAATTTTTTTAAAGCAATATGCGGTGCACTTGTCGCCTTTTGTGATGCATGTGGCCCTGTATTGAACACAAACCTGATGTTTGTGTTGCCTTTCAAATGCGTTGAGGTGGGCAGCTGCCTCCGCCCACTTCCAGCCCCATGCAGGGCTGTATCCTGTAGCTGGAATGTTGGACTCCGAGTGTGCCAATTCTGCCAGAGCACATGAGATAACTGCCAATGTGGCTCGTGAGCATCTGGAGGAGAGATGGCGAGAGTGGCGGATGGTGTCCTCTTTGAAAGTTGCCCATGTGGAAATGGGGTCCACACAAAATGGTGCAACAAACTTTTTTGCCGAAGTTGCCTCTTCCACCCATGTGGAAAATCCTGGTGACGCGATCTCAGGGGGGCAGATTTTGCACCAATGTGGGGCCTTAGCAACTGTGACAGGTAGGTGGTAGGTTATTGAGACCAGTCAGTGGTCGGAGAATTCCATTTTCGTTGTTTTGAAGTGGGAGATGTGGGGTTATAATTTTGCCAGCATTAAAATAAGGTCGATGTGGGTCATGGACCTTAATTGGCTGTTGTGGACGTGGGGACGCGTCATGTTTTTGAGCAGCGGGGCATGTCGCGGCAGCACATCCATTAACCCAAGGGTGGCCTTTAGAACGTGTAGTTCTACATGACCCTGTGGGGCGTGGGGTGAGGGAGGCCACCAGTCCATTGGTGAGGTTAGGCAACAGTTCATGTTGTCGACTAGGAAAGAATCAGGGGGTAGCGGGAGGGATTTGACCAATGAGAAAAATTCCTGACGCTCGTGCGCACTGTTTGGGGCATAGATGTTGACAATTGCGTGTGCTATGTTGGCCCACGAGAAGGTGATGATGAGCACTCAGCCATTTAGGAATGTTTCTGAGGATACAAATTTGAAAAAATTATTTTTCTGAATTAGCACCCCACAGTGCTTTGACCAAAAAGATAGGGATGGGAGGAGCATTGTTTTCCAAGTTTTGGAACCTCATGGATAGTGGGACTCCTGGATGGCCAGGATATCCACGGGTAAATTTTGTTGTAAAAAACTCAGTTTCCTAGCCCAGGATGGGGAGGCCTTGATCTGGCAATATTCAATGTCCCTAAAGTGAAGGTTTTCCCTATTGCACCTTAGGTGTGAGGGGTGGGCCCCCAGGCCCACCAGCCTCTTCTAGGTCCCCTTGGGCTTTCACAGCAGCACGGGTGTTAGCAGCAACACTATTGGAGTTTTTGTTGATTTTTTAGAAAGAGTCGCGTTGGCTTTGGCCTTCTCTTTTTGTTTTCCCGATGTCGGATGAATTTTTTGTGATGCGGATGAGTTTGGTGCACCGTTGAGTGGGTCAAAAAAAATCTTTTTCAGTTGGGATAGGTCCCAAGTTGGTTTTACTGGAGCTTAAGTGCAACGATTGGGTGAGCTCAAGTCTCCCATCAGATCCTCAGATTGAGTGGCCCGCTCAGCATGGGCTTCCCAATCTGATTGGTTGATGGATTCCTGATTGCTTCCGCCATGAAGGTTTCCATGTCCTCCTGGCGTTGTGAGTGTGGGATAGCGGTGGTGGCCTTGGCCATTTCCTTGGCCGCGGCCCTATGGGCCTGCTTAGCCTTCTTCCATTCTTGTGGGGAGATAGGCTTTACCAATAGGTAGCAGCCTTGTGCTCCCCACGGGAAAGCCTCCTTGGTGCTTGCGGTTGGTTTGTAGTGCGCCTCTCCATTGGCCATGGCCGCCAAGGGGTGCTCTTGGAATGTGACGCCCTCCTTGATGGGGCATGCATGTGCCTTATGGCCAAACGCGTCACAGTGGGTGAAAATGGGGGGCGCGCTGTCCACGGTCACCCGGAATGGGTGGGTGGTATGCCCTGCAATATTAATAAAAATGGAGTGCGGGATCTGGGTTAGGTCCTTCGCAATCTCCTCAGTTGGGGTCAGAACTGCAATGGCTTTGCCAGTGTACAGGTGTGGCATCAGCGTGAAGAGTTGCATTTTGAAAGATTGTATTTCGCCATATACAGCGAGACCATCTTTCAGTTGTTGTTCTAAAATGTCACGTTTTACCGTAGTAGGCAAGAAGTCAAACGTGAGGAATATTTGGTTTGATTTTGTCCATATGGTGCATTTGGTTTCAACGACCTGTTGCCCTTTGGGGAGGTTGACCACTATGTGTACCGCTGCAGCCTCGTCTGCTGCTTTTTTTTGAAACCTAGGTCCAGCCAACTGCGTGACATGGAGTGAGGTGCAACGTACACCACGGTCAGGAAAATTTTGTGTACATATTCACAAAATTTTTCCCATAAGGCCATTTTTTGGATGTCCAGATACACGCGGACTCCAAATTCCACTGACAAACGTGGTTGGGAGTGTGGCATGTTGATGTACTGGTTGCATCGTGCTTGCCATGTGAGTATCTCCGGGGAAATTGTGACTGCCAGTTTTTTAAGATTTTTGTCTATTCCGCTGGATTCTCTGGGGCGTTTTTGAACGTTGGAGGCCGCGGGCCTTCCACCTGCTCCTCTTACCTTGCTTGCCCAACTGCTCCCTGACATGGGCGCAGACTAATCTCCTCTGTGAGATTATCAAACTAGATTCAGTCTTGAATTGAATAGGTTGCAAAAGTGATTGCAACGAGAAAGAAAAGTTCCTTAGTTGGATCTCAGATTTGAATCAGCGCAATTAGTGGACAACGCTGCACAGGTACACGTGGTGGTCAATATCCTGGATGGTCAAAGGGTGGTCAAAATGAAGAACATACATTG
>JAKSZP010002403.1:0-11724 GCA_022478985.1 Massospora cicadina | reverse complement strand
TTCTTCATGGTGAGGGACAAGGTATTCTCCTTCAGGTTAGTTCTAACGTCAAACTTCCGCCACCACTCCACTCCCAAAATGATAGGGAACAGAAGGTTTTTGATCGCACTGAAGTGATCTGACAAGTGGCACTTGCAACCTGATAGTCCACTGTCCTAATGATCTTCAGAGTGGGAATACCCTGGGACGCCCCTCCTCTAACCACATCACCTGGCAAGTAACTCAGTCCAAGGTAGTCGGCCAAGTACTGGTACATAAAGTTTCCAGAGGCGCTAGTATCCACCAAAATAGTAGTGGTGAGCTTCCCTAAAGGAGAGGAGAGGGTAGCAGTCATCAGAAAATACCTGGAATGGTCTTTATCTATGGTAGATAATGACAACACTTCACCAAAAATATCTTCCTCTGGCTCAAGCATGACAACATAATTTGTTTTGGAATCAAAAAAGGGGGAGGGATAGTTGGACACTCTTAATACTGAGGCCACATACCCCACCATGCCTTATGCAGGTGCATATACTTGATAATATCTTAAACGAAGTTCCTTCTCCACTACCTGAGTGCGCCGAATCATGGTAGAGGTCAACCGTGGGTTCTTAGGGGTAATCTGATATACTGGAATAGGGTCCTCATCTAGGCCATATGCACTAATAGACGGTTCATAGATAGAGGACAGGTTTTAATTAGAAAAAGTATTTTCTGACGCAAATGACCCTATCCCTGGAACTGTGATGGAATGGCTGACGTTAGTCAAAGCCAACACCACCAGTCCCATCTGCGCCATTTCTGCCAGCATTATTTGAACGCGCTGGCGAGGGAAAATTCCTTTATTGGAATGGAATTTAATTGTTTTGGTGGAAAGTCAGGGAATCACGACTTTTGGACATTGAAACGTCCGAATCCACCAGGTATGAACACCAAGGGTGGATACTTTCCTGTTGGAGGCAACCTTAATAACGCCGAGTTGCTCCAACCTTTGGGCAAAAGAGGAAACAGTGGTGCAGCTAATGACAGCCAAAGTCCACAGCTGATGCCCACTGTTTCCACTTCAGAAAAGGTCCACACGGAAAAAGTTTGTGCACACAAAAAAGGGGTTGGTTGAATATGCAAGGAGAGTGTCTATAACTCTTCTGTTCCCATCGTGGCAGTGCGCGGTGCACCAGGCTAACGCCAGGGAACTAGCCATTAGTTCCAACGTGATTAGAGCCCAGCAGAGGGTGCTGGAGCAATAATCACTTAGGCATAAAATTGCGAATTTTTTAAATAAAACCCCAGTAAAGGTGACATGGTGCACATATAGAAAAGGTCTAAGCGGCCCAGGTTGGAGGGAACCTGGGCAAAAAAATGGTGCACAAAGTGATAGCTGCAAGGCTTTTGCTATGGCAAGGTTAATGGAGCGTGAGGCCTCCATGAAGTGGTTCATGCACAGGAGCGTTCTGAAAATCATAAAATTTAAAAATAGCCTAAATGGGGAAAAAGTTTATTTGGGAAGTCAGCCAACAAGGAATGTTGGTCAGGGAAAATGTATTTAAACTCAGATGGGGAAATTGGGGTTATGCCACAGTGGGCCCAGGCAGCGACTCACCAATAGGGCAATATTGCCATCTGAATTAGTAGAATAAGCCGAAACCAACTCCACCTGAGTGATCAAATAAGGTTGGATTCAACCTGAGCACGTTAAATCATAGATGGAACGGGTTTCAAATCTCCATTCCTTGAATAACTGAATTGAACTGTCCGCCTTTATTTGGTAGATAGTTCGTTTTAACGCTTGACCTGACGTCAGGGGCTGGACACTCAGCACCCCACTAGGACCAACCTGGGCATATTTTGCCCTTACCCAGCGCTGGTCTAGGGTGTGCTTCAGGTCTGGGAGGCCCTTTAGCTTCACCTTTTGGGCCTCCATACGCCCAGCCTTATCTTTGGGGTTGGTCCTCTCTATGATGTCATCTAAACATGACACTAGAGGTGGCGCTTTACAGAGATAGGATGCTGAACTATAGAAGGGTGAGACGTCAACCTACACATAATGACAGCAATGGTGTCATCAAGAGGTAGCATTTTGGCAAGCAGAAGAGGTTGAGCTCCCTATAGAACCGCTCCAAATAAGAGGAGATCTATTTACCCTCTTGCAAATTAAGGCACATAAAGGCTGTTTTTGTCATTGTAAACTCTGCTGGGAGCCAAATTTATCAATAAGCGCTCGTTTAACCTCTGACAGGTGCTTAGGTGATCATGGTAGGATCCATTATTTCTTGAGCTAGGCGACTCAAGCAAGGAATTATGTACTGGGTTTTTTGTTGGTCAGTTTCTCCTTCCATAACAGATTTGAAAACAAAGAGGAAGGAGAAAATACTGCCTTCGCCCGGGGTGAACTGATATCTGAAAGGGGGTTTTGGAATAGAGTGCTGCTCAAGCCTTTCTGAGGAGAGACAAGCACTGGCTATCTGGTGTTATAAAGTGGCTAGCCTAGGTTTACTTTAAGCGTGGAAATTTGTGAGAGTGAAATGCCCTTCCAAACTCCATTGTTTTAAACGATTTTGTGTTGTAAAGGTGTCCCTGTTGTGATCACGACTTGTTGGATTTTAGACGGGGAAGATGCTCGCTTGTGCCTTTATTATATAAATTCCAATAATTAAAATCGGCAATTTTTTGCACCACTTATAATAAAATAACAAAATACTTGTAAATATGAAAACTAACGTTTTCATATATTTTTATTGGTAGTGGTGATGGGGTAAAAAGAGAACCCTGTTACAATCTACTGCTTAGTATTTAAATCAACTTGGGGCTTGGACTGAGATAAGCATAAATTCGGTATTAGCTTCAAGCCTATTTAAGAAATATGGGTTGTCAACCTATCAGAGCTTCTGAACTCACCTCACTTTGATAAAACGGCTGATGGAGGGTCAATTATAGGCAAGATGAATCCGTGGGGTAATGATTTGATGAATTTTAGCCAATCTTCATGAGAGAAAATAGTTGCACCTTGGGGGACTTCTGCTAAGCCTATAAAAGGGGTGGCCCCCGCTTAGGTGATTGGAATGAACTAGAAGTGGGCTGGGGAGGAATCACCTATGGATTCCCCTGATTTTGCTGCATAGTCGGTGAAATTTGCTTACCTGAATTCATGCCTTTGGCCAAGTGTTATTGATAAATAATTTGCCCAATTCAAAGGGTTCCACCGATAATTGGCCAGAGTCTTTTGGCCAATCTCATCATCATTATCAACTGAATCACTCTTTTTGCAATATCATGCTTGTAATTGTCTGACATGGGTGACTAACTGCGGGAAGATTATGATGAGCGCGAATTACTTCATCATGAAGGAAATGAGGGATCTACACCCACAACTTTAACCAGATGAGAACTCAGCCATAAAATACAAGGAATTTTCTGTAGCTTGGAGGGACAACCACTCCAAAAGATCCACTCCTTCCACACATGCTATTTGCACTGCTAAGACCGCGAAATCAAAGGCGCGTCTGTTGCTAAATTTTCAAAAACTGTGGGAGGGACAATGGTCAGGATTTGAGTGGGGGAATGACTATGTCAAGAGCCGCCTAACTGGAGTCAGCTGGTCAAAGTGCGGGGTTGCATCTTATAAGGTTAAGGAAGGAAAAAACTCTCCCTTTACAAGCTCATATCTAAAGTTGAAGCTGCACAATTATGAGTAGGTGTGGGCCTGCTGACGTGCCAACTTCTGTGGATTGCAGAAGTAAAGAAGATCTTGGTGGTCCATTTTTCACAATCAACTCATACTGAGCGCCCTGCAAGAGATACTTCCAGTGGGTCAACATCCATGCAACAGCTGCCAATCCCTTGTCTAGATGTCCCAATATTAATTGGTTGAATAAAACTTGCTGGAAAAATAAGCAGTTGGGTTTACCAATCCATCATGATCTTGGTGTAAGACTTCCCTAACGCAGGGGATGATGTATCACATGCTTCAATATAGGATTTATATGGTTTCGTATGCTTAAGTATGGGAGGTGACATGATTACATTTTTAATAGAATCAAATGCCTGCTGGCACTGAGGCGTCCACTAAAATGGAACGTTCTTGCCTGTTAGCAAATGGAGTGAAGTGGATAGCTGAGAGCGCGCGAGAGAACTTTTTCAGGAATATGATAGTGCCAAAGAAGCTTGTCAGTTGCTTTTGGGTTGTTGGAGTTGCCCATTTGTGGATGGCATCCAGTTTGCTGGGCGGAATGGCGTACCCATCTTTTAAGACATGATACTCAAGAATCTGACTTTTACCAATAAAATTCACATTTTGACGGCTTGACAAAAAAACCATTTTTATGCGGACAGCCACCACCGCCTCCAAGTCCTTTGCATGTTGTTCAGGGGAGGGAGAGTGTATCAGGAGATCATCAATATATGCAACCACACAGATGAACCAGAGATTGCCCAGCACACTATAATCATCCTTTGGAATGTTGCAGGTGCATTCTTAAGCCCAAAAAGAAAACTTAAAATTGGAATGTGCCTCGTTTTGTTCAGATAGCGGCAGACCATTCCAAACCTTATGTCACTTAAATTTGTTTAAATCATTAACTAGATCAAGTTTTAGAAAAACCCGCAGCTTTGAAATCGCTTGGCCAATTGTCTGTTCCAATGGCAGTGAGTAGGGGTCATGGACTGTCATATTGTTAAGGTGGCTGTATTTAACGCAAGACAAAGGGAACCATCCGCCTTCTTGGAAAAGTTGATGGGAGAGGCCACAGGAGATGTCTCTTTGAACAACCAGCACTTCTTGAGCATGTCATCCAACCAGGCATTGAGGGCAGCCTCCTTATCCGCTGTATGCAGGTACAGTGGGCAATTCATGATCACCACCTGCACTGTAGTCTGAAATTTGAATAAAATTGCGTATGTGGGGAAGGCAGTTCGCCTTATCATAATCAAAAATGCTCTGATAACCCATCAACGCAGCAGGGAAATCTGGTGGAAGATCTACGGGGAATAGTATGGTTGTAACTGATCCACATTTTGAGCCTTGGTAAAGGATCCAATAAAGGGAACTCGCTCTCTACCTGAACGTTGGAAAATGACATCATGTTAGATTCCAAATGGATTCTCACATGCTGCTGACGCCATCAACCCAAACCCAAAATCACCAGTTACATGAGGTTAGGAATCGCTGAGAAGCAATCACAAAAACTAAACTGGTAACTGAGAAGGGTATTGGCGCCATACTTTATAGGATGGTTGGGAGGCCAACGGGTGACCAACCCTTTTGGACCCGGGTCCAAGTCAAGGTCCAGCTGCTGCTACAACTCCAGACTCATGAATTGCCCGCTTCTCTTTCATTTACCAAGGCCTTGAAGGACACCTGGTGAGCACCAATATAATTTGCATAGGTGATAAAAGTAGGAATAATCTTGTTTATTGGCGGATGAAGTCATTTCTTCAGACACTAACAAGATTGCAAAGACAGGTGAGTTGGAGAACACTAACTCAGGCGGTGGGGTGGCGTCAAAATTGGGAACCAATATGGATACTGATTCAACATAAGGAAAAAAAAACCTGAGGCCAAGTCGGCAGATCCAATCATGAAGTCCCCATTTTGAGGGCGGACGATGGGTAAAGTAGAGGGTAATGGAACAATTTGACCATGGTGGAAATTCTCAAAAGCCACATGGGAGCTGCTTATATAATTTGCAATCAACCAGACAAGCAACTAAAAGTAGGCTATATACTGATAGTTCATACAGAAGATGGTATCTACTGCTTCACTCATCTTGGTGAGGAGGGTGGAAATGTCCAGGAATAAAGGATGGTCAATATTTAAAGAGAGATGGCATATAAAGTTTAGACTGCCCTGCCAGTTGGGATGCAAAAGCCCTCAAAAGACGAGCCAGAATGCCAGGGGCATTGCCTCTCAAATGATGTTAGAGTAAGCTGGGAGATAGGTAGCAACAGACTGCCGATGGGCTGCCAATAAAAAGAGCAACCCAGTGAGGAACCCAGCTGTTGCAGCCTCAGGGTCAATGGGCCTAGGCATAGGGAGCTTTGAGACTGGGAAAATATACAGAAAGGCCTTGACATAATAGGCCCAAGTGACTATTGTAATAATCATTGTTGAGAATATGGCCAGGATGACCCAGTCAATATGCGGGCCACTGACCACATTTCAAATTTTACAGGGGGTTTAGTAAAGAAAAAAATTCTAACTTAATAAATATATTTTCATGCGGGAAGATTTCATTAGGTTTAAATAAAGAAAATCAACCATCGATTTTCTCAGTGTGTTACAACTGCTTAAATAGACGATTAGGTTGGGAAATATCTTGTGTAAACGTGAGATCAGGGCTCAAGATTCGCCTAACCTGGCAAACTTTAGGTGAGGGGGGAGGAAATAAATTATTTCACACTGACTTTAAGGTTATTGGTAGCGGGCTGAGTATCTGTCAGTTTGTCCACGGAAGTACAAATTGCTGACTTTCTGTGGTTTTTAGACTGGAGTGATGGCGCCTCGCCTATGGGCAGCAGGATTCTTTTAATGCCATCTTACATAAGGACAGTTCCAGGAGGTTTAGAACAGGTTTGAAGCACCCAACACACCTGCACCCATCACTCTGGCGTCTGTTTGGACAAGTAAGAAATATTGGATGAAGATTATGTTTCTTCTGGGGTGGTTATAGACTGATGGCAACATTTCCCAATGACCTAATGCCATTGGCGAGCTTTTCCAAAGATTTGACACTTGATGCTTTGTTTGCCAAAAGTATGTGTCCATCAGGCTTTGTTGCCAAGAATTTGGGGCTCTTGGGCTTAGATGCCAAAGGCACGTTGCCCTCGACTATATTTAAACCTTTCATCCCAAAATAATCCTGACTCTCTGAAAGCCCAGCACAAAACTTCTTAATTTTTTGTATTAATTCGTTTAAAGTTAATACTGGGATGGGTGGCGGGGTCCCAAAGGGTAAACTGTTACCCATTGCTCATCCACCACATGGGCATTGTCGCCCTGGGAGATGAGAGGGGAAGATAGTCTTCTCAGACCCTTTTTAGATGGAAACAGGAAACCACCTACTCCAAGAGGAGGGGCACTCCCCCAGAATTACTAGATCCATTAAGAAATAAAAAACCTTATGCCTGTCAAATCTTAAAGCGGAACTTTAGCAGATGAACCCCAACCCTCTTTGGATGTAGCCTCATCGGAGGTAGTGAATGTCGCCATCCCTGTGGAGCAGATTATGAAGGAATACCCCAGATTGAAGCCATTATTATGAACTTTCTTGATAACAAGGTTCTCTTGGATGTTTACATATTTGACAAGCATGGTATTTATTCCGAAGTGTACTTGTGACATTTTTGTTGAAAAAGCCAAAATCTGTGCAATCATAGATACTGGTGCATTTGTTAACATAGTATCTGCAAAGTTGGTAGCTAAGCTTTCGCTTGAACCCAATGTGGAGCACTTGGTGGTATATGGGATGCAGGAGAGGAAAGTACCATTTTGGAGGGAGCGTACAGTGCACTGCTTCTTTTGTTTGTGTCATTCGCTGTATACACGCTAGCAATTGTATTGCTAAATCACAAATATGCATGTTAATCAGCACTGCTTTCATGCACCTTTTTGGTGTCATGATTGAAATGGCGGAGAAACCTTTAGGATCCTGGGTCAGTGGATCCCTGCTACTTCATGTCAAAGATGGTACTAAAGGATTTAGCCTTAGATTGGCAAATTAACCTTACAAACTGTGATGGTGTTTTTCATCTGCTATCAGCGGTTGAAATGGCGGACTAAGGTCATCCCCTAATCAAATATATGAGTACCAATGGATACCTCTATTATCAATTAGCGCTTTAATGATACAATCTGGACATCAAGCTATAGTTAGGATGGAGCTTAAAGTGGAGATACTGGAAGGGTTGAACGGGGAAGTCCTCAGCCCTTATTAACAATAACGCCTCAAACCTCATGTGGCTCCAGGCATACTATATCTGACCACATGGATATAAAAGTGCTTCTGGCCAATTTACAAAAGGAGCTTCTTATGTTTTATAGACACCAGGTGGTGGCTTATCTATACCTGACTCCTGTTGATGAGATCATTTGTCTTCACAAATTTGGCTCATTGGAAGAACTTAGCCTTCCCACTGAACTTCAGCCAGCGTAATAGAAGCGGTTCTGCGTGAAGCTTTGATGGGCATTGGAGGAACAATAACATCAGGCAATAGTTTAGTTGAGAAATATCAGGAGATCTTTACGTCCCAAGACCATGATTCATGGTGCGCTTGTGGCGTCATCCATTATATGGACATAGAGGACCACCCTCCTATTTGGTCTTGGCCACTACGCCAATTGAGGGCTTCAAAGGAGGTTTTTTCTGACGAAATTAGGAAAATTCTGAAGCAGGTTATGATAAGCTATCAAAAGTTCTTGAGCTTCACCTGTAATCATCAAAAAACTATTGCATTAACCAGGTAGTGATCAATTACATAAACTTAACAGCATCACTAATAAATGATTCATATACACTGACTTATATTAATTATGCTTTAGATCTCAAGGGCAGTACTTTCTATTTCTCAGCCATGGACCTGATCTCAGGGTACTAGCAAATTGAGTTGCCTGTGAAAGAACAAGATAAGTGTTATGGTCACCTCCAAAAGCTCATTCCATCCCACTTGTATGCCGCAGGGCCTATGTAACGCCCCAGCTATATTTCAAAGGCCATGGACACTATTCTAAGTGATCTCAGGCTGTTGTGCATCCTTATCTACTCTTTGACATTAAAGTTAACTTGTGAAAATTTTTGGAGCACTTAACTCATTTGGAAGAAGTATTATGCCCACTCGTGGAGACTAACATTAAAAACAAGCCTTGAAAACGTCTTTTATAAGAACAATTAGGATATCACAGGTTCGTGGTAGACACCTGAGGCCTTCAACTGCAACCTTCTAAGGTAGAAGCCATAAAGAAGATGGCCCAACCTCATATCAAACGGGACATTCAAGTATTCATGTGCAAAGGGGGGTACTACCGCTGTTTTATTCACAATTTCAGCTGTAATGGGCCCCTGTCATGGTTACATGATACAATTGAGGGTACTGATTGCAAAGATAAGGCTGCGCGTGATGAGGCCAAAAGGATTAAGTCGGCAGGCCTCCCTTAACTGAAGAATACCAGGACCAACGCTGGGTCAAGCAAGATATTCCCAAGTTGGTCCTGGATGTGCGCGTGATGGTTGGACCAGCGTTACATCAAGGGCGTTAAAACGCTCCAGCTTTGTTATTATTTATGATGGTTTGTTATGGTTGCCTAAAGACTAGGTTTTAAAACTCGGTCAATTTACAATATTACCAAATCCAGGAAAATCTAGGTACAATCAATAGCTCAAGTTTTGACTCACTTGAGCTACAGTACCATGGCTGATGGTAATGTGGGACTATTGGTTTGTTTAGGCTTACTACCTTCTCACGAAATGATGATTCACACCTCATTGTTTATATAGATTTGCTGAGACAAACCTTCCTTGTTGGCCGACTTACTTTAATAAAATCTTTTAGTGTTTAAGATTTTTAGATAGTTTTTGAGTGAACCTATACATGGACCTCCTGAGAAAGTCTTCAACAAAAAAAATTAGTTTTATTTTCCAAAATTGTTATGTATTCAGCGATATAGTTAATAACCGCTTAATAGCTACACTGGTCAACCCCACTGAGCAACGGACGGATAATATGGAGATCGTTGGTCCCTAAAATAAACTTGGTAAATGTATTATAACATGAAGTAATCGCCACATTTACAACACTTTATTTTGAAAGTATAATGAGCAGCCTCTATTGCTGACTCTCCTTTTCTTGTATCACCTTTCTTCTTCTAATTATCTTACCCCCTTTCTTAATATCACATACCGCTCATATCTTTGTTGTTTCTTGTTTTTTGACCTTTCAGCTTAATTGCTACATATTAAAAACTTTTTAGGGGTTTCTCCTAATCATTGAATTTCCAACGGAATTCCTCTTATTTGCTAAGATCAGCTTTCTTAGCATCAACTCATCTCAAATTATTCAATATGAATTACTTAAACCTATTCTTTGACAGATATATAATGATCCTCCAGTAGTTATCTAGGCTTATTGTCCAGTCATATAAACATCCTGATATTATCCCTTTTGCCTTGATGATAAGGCACAGCACCATTCTTCAAATTTATCTTAATGTAATTAGAAGCGCAACAACACTGAGGAACTTGAGCACCTGCATACTTCCTTCAGTTATGGTTTGGCGCGGATCTGGGAGACCCAGGCCAAATTCCACTACCCTATCCCCCCATCCCCTGAGCTATGAAGGAGTGGCCGAGGTGGACGCTGTGACCCTCTTGGCCAAGAGATAGCTCCTTCCTGAATTCATCAGCCATATGGCTTCCTTGCGCGCCCCATATGGTTATTTATTGACTCAGTTACACTGGGGTGGGGAGCGGAGCAGAGGCCCTTCATTTAATGAATCAGCTCAGCTCTTGGCAGATGGGTTTAAATGTATAGAGCTTCCGCCTCTCAACAAGCCTCATCACGCGGTATAGTCAGTCTGGCGGATATTGTGCTTCATACAGTGGGTGGTAGCCAGCTGGTTGGGGTCCTTCTGCCATGCTCCAAACCACTTCTGGTCACTAGGGGTGAATCTTCAAAATAGCTGGCTGAACCATATGTGATCTGGGGTTGCCACAGCATTTACAGCTCTTAATGCCAACGACACAGACCAATACCTCCCCATAATAGAACTCCACTGAAGCATAGTCCTATTTACTACCATGAACGAGTTAGGATTGGAGATAAAGCAGCACCTGGAAAGCCCATGAGTGGCCCATTGAGTAGCTTTTACAGCGTTTGATTCTTTCCCGCATGCTTACCCAGCATGGAGGACTTCTGTAAGTCCTGGGGAATTCTTCTGGGTGTTGACTGGGCCATTTTCCCATTTCAGAGTAAGAAGGCACCAAAGAGGATGGCTGTACCCCTCATTACTCAGGGTGATCTCGCTCACGTAGTAGATGAGCGCTGGGTAACAGCTCTTCCACTTCAGATCCCGTTTCCAGTACCCACACTAACCTCAGCAGAACTATTACAAGGAATCAGTAAAATCTGCATTGAGATCGCTGAAATAAAATTGATCATAACCAATTCAAGTGGCAATCCTCCCAATGCTTGGATTTTAGCTGGTCAAAAAGGTATGAAGACTGATTTATTGGCCAGAATGCCCAATGGTTGTGATTTGATTAACATGACAATTGGAAAAATCTCTCCCCTCCCAAATCTGTCATGCATCACCCCTGATGGGCAGCTTCCTGCTGACAAATCAGGTGTTACGCCTGATGCAATGCCATTGACTGAACGAATGGCCCAGCGACTGAGCATGGGTGGGTTGGGCACCCTGAACCCATTCCCAACAAATGGGCCCACCCCTATTTGGGGTGGCCTTGGGGGATTCCCGCCGCTCATCAGGCTAAATGCTGTCATGCCAATTGTTGTAAATGTAGTTGAGCCTTGATTCAGGTGCTTGAGGTTGAACCAACAGCAACTAAGCCTGCCGCCAAATTTTGTGATGACAGTCTCCAAGGAACTAACCCGCCTATTTCTGAATAATTCACCGGTTAGGTTGAATTTGAGGGACCCAATCCCAGCTTTGTTTTCCCCAAATTGACTACTATTTAATAAGTTGCATCGCTCTGAGAAAACGTGCTGGTCAATTTTTCTTTCCTATATTTCCATTAG
>JAKSZP010002402.1:0-11770 GCA_022478985.1 Massospora cicadina | reverse complement strand
TTTTCACTCCTATATTGTACCCAACCTTAGTTTTATCTACTTTTACATAAGTATTCTATAGTAGTTATAGAGGAGAGTAAGAATACTCTTGGGTTAAGCATAGATTATACAATGTATTGACAATAAAAGGGAAATAGGCTATAAGGGGTAAGTAGAGGAGGGACCCTAAGGTAATCGGTCAGGGATAAAGCAGTAAAGCTGCTTCATAGACACGCGCAATAATAAATAAGTCAATAAGTACAAAAAGGGAATAGGAGTAGACTCTTGTTAGTTATTCTTCATAAGACTAGTTTATAATATGAGCTCATAAATAGATAGGGGTATAGTACCTAATAATAGTACAAGGGGCTCAGATAAAATTATAATTCAAAATGGGATACATAACTGGACACTTTATATCAACTAATCCCTGATTGAATTTCTTTCTTTAGTTTATTAGTGGGTCTATAACCTGGTTATTATTTTTAGTATAACCTGTGAGTGATCCCCCTTTATTTATCTAACCTTTTATAGGATAATATCCTGTTTAATACAAATTAAAACCCATTGAGTAAGTTTATCTTTATGGGAAAATAGTGACCATAGGCTGGTTTAGAATTTGATAGGAGTAGAGGATAACTGATTATATGTTTTATCAATATACTAATTTGTAATCTCCAATACTTGCAATCAACCTAAATTAACGGTTGATAGAAAACCCCTGAATAAGACGATACTCCCAGATTATATTACTACTAATTGGATAATATAGTTTAGTTAATGGATTCCCAGTTTAATTGACTCTTTCATGATTTATGTTGACTCCCTATTTGTCTTTTTTAATCGCTTGCTAATGAATAGAGGTGAAAGTTGTGGGCTTGTATAATATAGTAGAAAACTACTTTATTGTACCACTATACCCTTGTTTATAAACTTTTTAGTGGGTTTTATTGTGATACATAAATCACAATGTTAGGTCGAAACTATGTGAAACATACTGGCTCTATGTTTTTATAGTAATGGACTTCCATCTATACCCAATCCTTATGATTTACCATAATCTATCAACTATCCCCTTTTAATTAGGACCCACTTCACTATTACTATTTTTACTCTTCTTCAAACCTAAACCTTTTATGCCTTTTATTCATTCTTGACTACCATTATTCGTCTATAATTAATTTACCACTCATGACCAAAGGACTCACGTGTAGAATTCTACTAAGCTAGTAGAAGAATAGGGATATTTAAAAGGATATAGGTAGGGTTGGATAACCAAGTTTCTGGTTAATGACCGTGTAATTGTATAAGAGAAATAATAAGAGGAGGGCGAGTAATAATTACCAGTACAATAGTTAAGGGTGTATTACCTAACCCTTCAGTTATCCCCTAGGATAAATAAAACATGTAAGTAGAAAGTGAAGGGCTGAAGAATAGAGTGGGGAATTAAATAGAGTAGGTTTTAAATTATATAAAATATAAGAGTTGGCTTATTTATATAAATTACTTGGTTTATTCTTCATTACTCCTTACCTGGACATAATTAGTTTACCTAGATTGATCTATTATTAGTGATAGAGCTTATAGTAGCAAGAAGAATTTGTCCATTTATTTCTCCTATTTGTTTTACAACCAGGTTCCCCTGGTTTATTATAGGGTTGTTACATAATAGAGTTACTCGACACTTTTTCTAGTAAATAAGGAGCAATGCCTTGGATTATCAATTATATTACCTACAACCCTCTACGTATATGGCTAATACGGCAAATGAGTATCCTAGCTGTATACCCAACTCCTACCTAATATGAATAATCTTACTCATAATAACATTCTTTACCTTTGGATCTGATTTACCGAAGTACCAGAAAACCCTCCGGATTCTAATACTGGGTTATACAAAGCTGTTGAGGTTTACAATTGTAACACATAGGGAATGGATATAAGCGACCCAATAATAAGTGGATAAAAAGGATCTCCTCTATAATATTAATGATAGGAAAAAAGAATAGGTTAATAACTATAGTTGTAAGTAATAGTTACCCTCCTATCTGGGACCTCAATCCTTAATCGAGGCCTCAATTGATTATAGTTAGAATTTGGTACTATTGGCACCCTAATTGGTTTTTAGAATAATGGATCAGTTTTATAGAGAAATAAACCTATTAGTCATGGGATAAAGGGTTAACCAATAAAACATGTTCAAAGGAAAAGCATCACTATAAAATTAGAATAGAGGAATAAAAGGTCATCAATAGTTGCCATAGTGAAAATTGAAATGAAGAATATTTTCCAATAATAGGGGGTTGGGATAAGTATAAGGTGGATAATCTTCCACTTAACTGCCCCTGGGCTTTGATAGAGGAGGAGTTTGACTTTATAGAGGGGATTAGCTCGGGGTGGGAAAGAATAATTAACCCTTAGATAAGGGTAATAGTCCCTAATTTGTTTCACCTCTATCTCCATTTCCACAGCCACTAAAGACTCCAGACAGATGAACTAGTCGATGAATGGAGTGGTTGGGTAATAAGTAAAAGATGGGGAAGAAACCTCTAGGGGTCCCAAGGATAGGGAAAGGATAGCAGTGAATAGGAAGTAAGAGGGGGATAGATGGAGTAGGGGATGGGAGGGATAAGAGGAAGAAGAGGGGAAAAAGGCTAGAAAATGAGATAGAAAGAGATCGGGACCTATGATAATATAATACCTCCCAGCACAATGGTATATGACTTATAAAAATAACCCCTCCACAATAATGTAAACAATAGGATTCTGGTAGAATAAAGAACCCAGTAGAGAGTAATCTAGTTCATCGGGTTAGATAATCAGGGATAAAAATAAAAATCCTAGCTAGAAGTGACTTCTTTGAGGATGAAATATTGCAGGAACAACTTAATAGAGAATCAAGATAAAGAAACTAAGTAAACTAAAGACTATAGGCTAATATTCTAATACCGTAACCCGTATGAGTACCCTCTGCAAATACTTATTATCTAGAAAGGTGAAGGATGATACTTTTATTAATCTTTAATAAAAAATACTGGATAATTAGTATATATAAATTAGCTTTACATGTTGGTATTCTTAGCTAGTTACCTCTATTATTAGTTGCCACTTAGGATGAAACATTAGTTATCTAAGTATAATCTATTCACAGGATTGTGTTACAAGTTATTCTACTCTTTACACACATTGAATACGTTTACATTAATGTATTACAACTATAAATGTTTTATACAATATCCAGATCTTATCCTGTAAACCGTTTTATGTAATTATCGTGGTCTTCCCTTTACTGGCTTGTGGGGTCTTTCTCTATATTTATCTGTTATTGGATTAGTTTCACCCGCTGCCCCCCCTCACTCCTATTCCTGTCCATTCCTTCAGCTGTAAAAATCAGTCCATTGTGTAGATGGATCACAACCTAAATTAGAAGAATTCACTTTATAAGTGAGAAAATCAAGTGTAAAAGTGTACAAAACAGTAAATATAAATAGTAGTTTATACGATTAGCTGAGGGGCCTATTCTATAAATGATGGACGATAAATTGGGGGTTTACAAAAAAGAGTAGAGAAAGGTTGGGCTTGAGAGAATGGAAAAGAAAGGAGGGGGATAGAAAGACTGGGGAGAGTAAGAATGGGCTAGAACTAGAACCTAGGAAGGAACTCCAATCCATACCCCTTCGTCAGAGTAATAGGGATACAAACACCTAGCTATAAAAGATAGAAAAGTAAGGCTAGTGTCTGGGGGAGAAAATGGATTTGTGAGAAAATTGTAAAAGGATCGCGGGTCGGAATAGGGAATAGAGAAGTTTAGGAAGAACTAGATCAAGAAAAAGACTAAAAGGAGATAGAGGATAACAAAAGGATAAGCCCATCAACAAAAAAGGCATAACAACGAATAGGCAAGTATAAGAGAGGACCCACTATCAACAATATATCATTTGACTAAATCGAAAGGGTATTAGCATAACTCGTTATAATATAAACCTCTTGCAACGTGTATACGGGTTTGCCAGATATAACTTGACTGTAAAAGCTGAGGAAGAATAATAATTTATAACTTATCCCTCTGGAACCCCTCCTAATGCCACGCAACTAATTTCTATAGACAAAAGATAATCGTCTGGGAAGGAAGATATTAGATCAATAACAATGTATAGGAATACCAATCAGAAAAGAAATTGTCACATATAACGGGGGGGGGTTGAATGATCATATAAGGAGGTACTGGGGAATAAAAACGACATGAGGTAGGACTATCTAATAAGTCGTGGGAAAGGGGATCCAAAGAAAGGAAAGTCAGGTAGATAAAAGGAAGAGTAGTTTCTATAATAGGTGTACATATTTATAGGGGTTGCCTCATATTTTGATCTTTTGATGGGGTTAACCTTTTATCCCAATTCTCTCTTCCCGATTTAACCAACGTAACCCATGATGATTTATCTAGACTTAATCCTCAAGTAGGCTTGCACGGAGAAGTGGTGCAAACTAGTACTAATAAATGAAATTTCGCTTCCCCTACAATAGTTAGATTACTAACTGTCTTATGACCTATTATCAGGGATAATCCATCCTCGGCATATCTAATATGGTTATTAGTGATTGGAACTTAATGAACTTATCGAGCGTGATAAAGGTAATAAAGCTAACAAGCTTTTTATATATTTTGTGAATTAATAATATTATCTATTATCAAGTTATATTTAGTTGATTATTAGTGGATTTTTATTGAAATATTTTTATCTATATCTTATCCGAATTGTTGTAAAGTGAACCTATAAGAGAAGGTTTGAACTATGTATTTAGGTTAGCCATTCTTGTATTCTTTTCCCACCCTTTTCCCCCTCTTATCTTCCTTCCTCATTCTCTCAGCCATTCTTTTTTCATGTTCTCCATTTTGTCTTTTTGTTATCTTTTTCCTACTTTCCCCATTCTTCCTTCTCCCCAAGTACAACCTACTTTCATGTATTCCCTTCCATTTTCTCTTTCCTTTTTTGTTGTATTAGATTCCGCCTCTCACTACTCCATTTCTTCTTATTCTCCCTTACTCAGGGTCTGACCCCTCTTTTTCAGTTTATTCTACCAACCACTCTTTGGCTTACCTTTTGGCTGGTATTTATTCGTTTCACTTAGGTTTTACTAAAAGCACTCACTATTAAAATTTTTCTAGTAAAAGATGATCAAGGTTTTTAGATTTATTGGTATTGGTTATCCAGACTCTTTAGTTGCCTTCTAGGTAATTAGTCTTTATAAAATCTTTCTACTAACATTGTGTCACCTTTTTTAAAACATTTAAGTATGCTTCGACTAAAAGTTAGTTTACAATCGTAGCTATAAAAGCACTTATACATTTTCTAAATTGTTGCTTATATCGACCTATTATTCAATATATTCTAGTTGTTATATTATTGAACTTCCCTCTTTCTTTATATCCTTATGGTATACATAGTCTCTTCTACTATGTTGACGAATTAGTCTTCTTTCCTCCTCGTTCCTTCTATGAGACTAGACTATCCTTTTATTCATGATTCTCGTTTATTATACGAGCCTAGACTTAGTAGAGCTACTCATTAAGATACTCTTTATTATTTCCCTATTTGTAGCCTTGTCTTATGCCTACTTATCTTTATGATCTACTATTTATGCCCTACTCACTTCTGTTTAAGCCCATGAAACCATTACCCCCCTGTCTTACGCCTCTCCCTTCTAATAAATCCTCTTATTACCCTCCCAACTTCTTATTTCCTTCTTATACCCCTCCCAACCATTCCCTACCTAGACACAGGCTTATTCCCACCAATCGTCGTCATATACTCGTATTACAAGGTTCAAAGTCCGATTGTATTTCTGATACAAACTTACCCAATAATTTTAGTGTATTTCCTTTTATTATCCCAAGGGATAGGGGGGGTTAAACCAATAACCCAGATGATAGTACCCTTAACCCAAAAAAGGGTTAATCACCAACATCCACTCCCACACGATTTTATTATATAATTATATATTAGGATAACTCGATTTTAGCTACTATTCTCCTCGTCAACGATTATCTCCACTGGGGCATCTTTAGGGTATAGTTGGGAAAGAAGATGAGGCACTAGAGGAATAAAGGTCACTCATCACACTAATTAGGAATCCTATAGCTACAATTCCTACAGGGACGACAAGTTTATAACCTATCGCAGTAATTACCAATTACACATCTATTATCCCCTAAGGGGAATCCTCCCAGATCCCGTCCCATGATACGGCTCCTCGTCCTACCAGATAAAAAAGGGGGGATGTCAAAGGATAATAGAATAAGGGAAGAAAAGGAGTAGAGGATCTGGGGATAAGGGATGGTTGTAGAATAAAGCGCTGATTGGAGTGATAATTGTAAACAATCCGCAAAAGGATGGGTCTGGTAAATTGTATAAAAACATTTATAAAATAAGCCAAGGAGAGTCACAAATCTCGATGACAGTAAGTTCCCCCGAGGGAACCGACATTTAGCAGATAAGTCATAACTAGAATCAGCATAACTAAATAGAGGGATCGGAAATAATCCCAATACACTAAAGGAAATATGGGAGAGGGAAATAAGTAATAACGGGCTTTGTCATGGAGATAATAATATAGCCTAACTGTATTAGTAGAGAATTTAGTCCCTTGCCTTATTTTGGTGAATATTACGATATTTGGTATAGACCTACTATGAACTTAATTGGGATTACCATAGGTAGAATAAAAGATAATAGTGGCGTGAGGGAGTTTATAAAAATCAGTATGGGAATAAAAGCTAATAAAAAGATAGGGGAAAGTTCAGGGGGTAAGGAGAAATAGGATCCTCCCTATGTGTATCAACTAATTGATATAAGAAGTGGGCTATAATGATTAGCTGATTGAGAATGGATTCAAGAAAGGTGCACAAATAAAGACTAGGGAACCTAATAAGATTAGTCCCCTGTACTTCTCCTACCTACCAATAAAAATGACTTAAAGAATTAACTAGACTATAAACGTCAATGGAATACCTATAACTACGTACCCTAATCCCATTTTTTGTAGAGATGTTTGGATAAAAGATTAAAAAAAAATTGTACTATAAAAGAGTGATTTTAAATGGAAGGGTGGGTAGGGGAGCGGACAAAAAGGTCTAAGGTAACATGTTTACAGGTGATAGAAAGATAAAAGGATAAAGGTCGAACTAAAATCCATCCATGGAATCACATTGGGGAGTAACACATAGTAGAAAATCTATGTTGACTAGAAGGGAATAGAGGGAATAAAGAAAAACTAATAAGAATAGGGGGAATAGAATGGATCAGAAAAAAGACAAGAAATTTGTAAAGATAAGAAAGGGGGACGATAAGTTGGATAGTGAGAAAATGAGAAAGATAAGACTAACATGAAAGATCAATAAAAGTAGAATGGAGAAAACAAATGGGGCTCGATAGATAGGGTAGGGTACGTCAATAAGAGGGAGAAAAAAACAAATGAACAGTAAGGGAAAACCTTGTGGGATGAAAAGAGGAAGTAGAGGAAGTAAAAAGGAGTAAGGGAGAACAAGAAAAAAGAAGAAAGAAGGACATAAAAAAGGATAGTTAGCTTATAATGCCTTGTAATAATCAATAGGCTAATCGCTGAAGTAAGTCGGTTGGTTTATAGATTAATTTTACTATAATGTCTTAACTTATATAAAAACCTTTGAAAAAAACCGGGCCACGTAGAAAGATAATTGGAAAATTGAATAAGGGAAACATGACATAATCTAAGAAGAAAGTGTAAACTTTGGGAAGAAAAAAGGTTAAAAAGATGGATAAAAAGAGTGAGACTAAAACCTACTATGAATAGCTCTTCGCCCCTGATGCTGGTTCAAATATAAAAAGATTTGGTAAGACATAAAGTTGTGAGAGGGGAAAAAGAAGTATAAAGGAATGAAAGGGGGGACAAAGAAAGGAGAGAATAAGAAAGAACTCAAGGGAAACAACTAAAAGAAAAAGAAGATTGGGTAGAAAAAATCAGAAAGGAAGGGTGCTCTTAGATCAATAGGGCAGACTATAAAACTTATAATAAGAATCAGCTTAACGTGTAATATACCCCTATCTAGTTCTAAAAGGGCTCTAAAAGTAAGAATCGTAAAGATAAATAGGACAAAGATGGTATATACAAATTCAGACCCATAGGGATCGACCAGCAGATAAAATAAGGGGAATCTTGAGGAGTACTACTAGACAGTAGGTAGTCTATTCCCTTTCATAATAGGTTTCACATCTATGTTTATGAGCCTATTAATTGTTTCATTAGATCCCTACCGAGTCCCAAATTTCCCCTCTAGGTGTAGAGGCTCAAGGGACTCTATTCTTAAAGACAACCAAGTCTACGGTAACAAGTGGGGAGAGGATGAACCAAGTAATGGAAACTTATAAATGAAAACTTAAATAAAGCCACCAAGAAACCAAGATAAAAGACTAAATCAAATCGGCTAAATAACACAAATAGAAACCCCAACCCATAGGGGTGGGGAAATAAAGAAAGTAGAAAGTGCAAGTACTACATATAAAACGGGTGTAAAAATAGAGTAATGGTTTATAAATAGGTGGGGTGGAGGAGAAATAGAGGTGAGAGAATAAATCAGGGATCACTAATAAAAAGTTCTAATGAATAATTTATACTTTGGATCAACTAATTTAAAGAATTTATACTTTGGTAAAAAGGAAGAGTTCTAATATATAATTTATAGGTGGCTAGGTTTAATTTGGGTAAGTATGGACTCTATTTTCACTAATGGAAACTTTTTATATAGAAAATTTAGATAAAACATATAAGGGAATAAGAAAGGCCTAATTGAAAGGTAAGACTAGAAATGTAAATTGTAAATCAAAAATCAGGGTGGTCAATTGGAGGGATAGGGAAAAGAAGAGGGAATGGTAAATAGAAAAAGGCATCAGGATAACAAATTCACAAAGGGTATAAACCAACAAGAAAAGTGGGGTAGTCTAATATAATGATATGGAGGAGATGGTCTTTAGTCCCTCTGCTCCAGGCTAAAATAATTATTTTATAAATCAATGCCCGAATAGAATTAAAAGTTTAATGTAAAACTATTCCTCAACTAACTTAAAATCGAAAAGGGTATTGGGAAACTTTTTAAGAAACTACGGGTGATACGTCAAACAATCGGTGAATGACGGAAGAATATGTAAAAGAATAACAGTAGGGGGCAGAGGATGATAAAGCGGGGGAATGGAAGTCGTAAATAGAAAAAGGAAGGGGGGGAAACGAGTAGTGGGATCGCCGGAATAGGATTTAGGATAGACTGAGAGGAAGTCAGAGGAGAAAAAATAGAAAAGAAGAGGGAAGGTGGGTAGCTTTGAGTCTTGTGTAAATGAAAACTTGGCTTAGGTTAGTAAAACCTATAAAAATAATAATCCACTAAGAAACTCAAGAATCTTATAGAGAAACCCCAATTCAATGGGGTAGGTAAGGGGATAGAGGGAAATAATAAAGAATATGTAAAAGACGAATAACTGAATGGAGACTACAAAAAGGAGAATAGAGGGAATATAATTAATGGAAACTTTATATAAGTAAGTGTTAGATTTCTCTTAATCATTATCAAATGATAAATTATATAAGTAAGTGTTAGATTTCTCTTAATCATTATCGAATGATAAATTATATAAGTAAATGTTAAATTACTCTTAATCCTTATCGAATGATAAAATAGGGACATCTAATTACCTTTGGTAAATTATTATGTGACTCGTATATTGTCGGTTTTATTATTATCCCACTCGACAGATGGGTTTTAGTCTTAGTCCCTCCCCTGTGGGGATTAGTTTAAGGTTTAGATAAAGTCACTAGCAAATTGTCTACCATAGTCGGAGCATATGTGATTCTAAACTTAAGAATGGGAAATTATTCAAAGAAAGGGAGCGGAGAATAAATCGGGATAATAAGTGAAAGGATAAGAATATAAGAAATAGAAGAGAAACTGAAAAGGGAATCCGGGTATCATAGACTGGAAATTGGAAGATATAAATCTAATAATGAGTGAAAGGTTGTATAATAATATCTCAATTGGCTAATAAATTTCACTTAGTCGAGAGAAATGGTTTAGTGTCTGGTGACAAAAGGGTGAGGGATCGACAGGGGAACCCATAGGGGAAGGGGACAGGGGAATTAACCAATGCCAATATGCGATTCAAAAATGGTCATCCATTATACGTAGACTTGTGTGTTTAATTAGCTAAAAGATGGAAAGGTGACGCCGACTGAGGGGATCAGGGGAATACCCGGTGGGACGAGAATAGGTAATAGTAAGACTCAGGGGAGGGGAAGACAGGCGTATGACAAATGGCAACGTCATAGGGATAAGCCAATAGCTAAGGGTAAAAGATTTAGCAATTGGATTTGGGAGTGGCCAGGTTTAAATTTGCTCCTAAGTTGAGGAACTTAAGGAAAACGAAATTTGTTAGGGTGTTCAATATTGAGGCTTGAATGGGATCCTCCCACTAAAAATAGGAGGTAATCGGATAATACATCGTGCAACAATTTTACCATCCTTTGGTCTTTGTCGTTGGATTTGTAAAAATGGGTGTAGAGAGGAGCTTGAGGTTTGGGGAATAGGTGAGTGGATGGTGGATAATAAGAATCATATAAATTGATATTATTCGTACCAACTGTCAATTCTTTAGGGTAGTCATGTTTACCGTAGAAGGGATGCCAGTAAAATCAATGTCAGGGGGTAAGATCAGAATCCAATAAGGGGAGGATAATAAATAGGAGAGACCAGAATAAAACCCAAGGGGTATAAACCTTAGAAATAGGATTCTATTATATTAGTTCGTCAGGGGGATCCACCCACTAACTTAGATCTATGAACTAAAAGTAAATGTAAATAATAGACGAAAAGGATAACCCAAATAGTACAGGGAACCAATGTTTATATAAAGTAATAGATTAAGGAGGAGTTATAGACTAGTTAATAGGTAAATACTCTGGGGAGTTTATCTAATTTGGAGAAGCAGATAGATTTAGCATATCGTTGAATTGTTGGTTTACTAAAATATATAAGTTATTGAAAACCCCTGGGTAACCCCTAGCGACTAAAAGAAATCGTAAATGAGTCCAGATGTAACTAATCATGATGTATAAGACTAATTAGAAATACCAAGAAGTTCCAAGAGTAATTGTCTGTAATTGCATACTCATAGTATATAATCTTCACATTTATAAGGTCCATTTACTTCTCGTGACCCAAGTCTTTTTTAATTAGGATTAGTCATTATATTGACATTGTGAGATCTAACAGGGGGGACAGCTATTGATTAGAGATCTTATTTAAACTCTTCATTAAATTCTTTTCTTAAAAGTAGTTATACCCTTAGTTTGGTTATTACCCCTAGTTCTTCTTTTTGAACAGTTATGTATTTGTGGTTAGTGACAAATTATTTTTTTTAATACGAAACATAAAAGCCGAATCAAAACTAAGAGTAATATTAGCGGATGATACGTTAAGGGAAACTTGAATATTGAAGGTAATAGAGAATAAAGTAGCCAATAGGGGGGATAACTAATTTACAATAGATAAAACAGGGGACCAATATAATGAATGATTATCCAATATGTAATTTCTAACATGAATTGGGCTTACTATACACATCACTTAGTAAACTGTCAACCCCTCACTCTTCCCTCTTTTTACTTTAGGCAGATTCTATCTTCACCTTTTTATGCCTTCATTGTCTTCCCTTCTTCCAAGCTTCTTTGTCCTCCCCTTTTCCCCCCTTCCCTTTCCTCTGAGCCTACT
>JAKSZP010002401.1:0-11812 GCA_022478985.1 Massospora cicadina | reverse complement strand
AAAAACCCGTTCAGTTACGTATTGCTTGTTCACCTTTTTTGCTGACCACGGCTTTAACCCTGCGCTTAACATGGAGCCCAACTGTGGTTCCAAAGTGGAAGCGGCGCTGGGCTTTGCTAAGACTCTCAAGAAGGTCCATCAAGGGGTGTCCATGAGTTTGGAGGCAGCTATGCTGGTTTATAAGGAGAATGCTGATGGAAAGCACCAAGTGGGTCCAGCATACATGGAAGGGGATCTCGTGATGCTTGATGCTCGCAACATCCCTATCAAGCAGCCATGCAAAAAACTGGGTCCAAAGAGGATTGGTCCTTACTGGGTAGTTAGAAAGGTGGGACATGCCTCATACCAGTTGAATCTTCCCTCAGCGTTTCAGATCTTCTCCATCTTTCATGAAATCAAGTTGACCTTGTTTGAGGGCCCTCCTCCTGTGACTCCTGAGGCTTATCTTGTGGATGGGGCACCAGAATGGGAAGTGGAGGAAATAGTAGCATCCTGCTGGGTCAAGCGACGCCTTAAGTACTTGGTATTTTGGAAATGGTTTGATGCAGCAGAGAACAGCTGGGTGCCAGCACGGGATTGTGTACATACCCAATACCTGATCAAATCATCTCATAATCGTTTCCCTGAGGCTGCAGAATCTCAGCCAAAGCCAGCCGTTGCTGCTATGAAGTTGCTGCCAGCACATAAGAACTTCTCCTTAGCAAACGCCCCTGGAGGGGGGGTGGAGCCCAAGAAGGAGGAGAGGGTAATGTCATGGTTGGATGACATAATAGTAGGCATTGATGCCAGAGATAAGGCTGGGCGACAGGAGGCCCAGAAGGTGAGGCTTCAGGCTCTCCCTGACCTAAAGCACACCTTAGATCAACGCTGGGTGCAAGCCAAGCATGCCCAGGTTGATACTATTGGGGTGCAAAACGCCCAGCCTCTTATCTCAGCCCAGGCCTTGAAACGAACAATTTACACTTTGAATGCAGATGGTTCGATTCGCTTGGTTGGAGAGCAAGGGTTCAAGTCCCACTCCAGCTATGAGATTTTGTCTTCAGGTAAAATAAGGCTTCAATCGATTACTCAAGTGAAGGCACTTTCTTTATATTTTACCAAAATGGACGGAAGCATCTGTTTATTGGAGCGTCAAGGCTTGGGCGCACTTCTGCAGAACCTGAATTTCCCCGTCCCATTTTAAATATGTTTTTGTGACCAACATTCCTTGTTGATCAACTTTCTTAATAAAACCCCCCGTTATTTTTATGTTTTTTTCAAATGAATCCTTGGGCAAACTTGGTGGTGGACCTCTTTGGGGAGGTCTCCAATTATGTGGGCCACTACCTTATCTCACAATTTAACAAAATACCAGGGGCACCTGTGGGCCGCCCAGGTCCCCTCCAGATCGAGGCACCCAAAGCCCTTGACTTCAAGCCACACTTGATTATGGACGCCCCTCTGGGGTCCACTCAAGCGATGTTGTTTCTTACTTACCTGGTATTTTATGTCGCTCTTTACACACTTGCCTGGGGTACCCTTTGCACTGGCACCGCTTGAGGTGTCTTCCTACTAATTCTTTTAACGGCTAGTTCCCTATCAATGTGGGTTTGCATCCCACATCACCTTTCTGAGAATGAGAGAGTTACAGACACTCTCTTGACAAGCTAAATCTACTGATGAGACCACGAGAGGTACAATGGATAATAATTTTGGGTGATTGGAATCATGGTGACCAGGTCTGCTTCATATGAGTCCATGTGGCAATGAGCATGTTTGCGACTAAGGAAATCAGGAAGCATGTTTAATGCACCTTTCATGAACTTGTATTTAAAGTTGAAACTTCACAAATCTTTATAGGTGTTGGCTTGCCAATGGGCCAACTTCTGTGGTATATAAATTACAGAAGGGCTTGGTGATCCATATACACTGTTAACTCATGCTGAGCGCCTTGTAACAGATACCACCAATGAGTCAAAGCTCATGCTACGGCTGCCAACTCCTTATAATAGATGGCCCAGGATTGTTAATTAGAGGCGATATATGGGAAAAGTAAGTGACTGGATGTTCTAAAACATCGTGCTCCTAAAGCAAGATGGCCCCAACTGCAACGGATGAGGCATCACATGCAATGATATAGGTCTGAAGGGGTCAGTGTGTTTTAGAATGGGGGCTATAAGAACACCTCTTTAATTGACTCAAATACCTGCTGACACTCTGATGTCCAATGAAAGAGTACATTCTTACCCATGAGTGGGTGAAGTAGAGCGGCTAAATGGGAAAGGGCTGAGGAAAAGTTTTTTAGAAAAATAATGTTGCCCAAAAAAACTTCTTAGTTGTTGGGTTTTTGGAGTTGGCCATTTGTAGATGGCACCCAACTTGTTGGATGAATACCATACCCACCTTTTAGGACTAGATTACCTAAAGAATTAACTTCCATCCTTTAAAACTCGCATTTTGAAGGCTTGACAAAAGGCCCGCCTTGTGCAAAGCAGCCACTAATGCTTCCAAGTCTTTTATATGTTGTTCAGGGGTTGGGGAGTGAGCCAAAATATCATCTATATATGTGACTACGCAAGTAAATCATTGTTCGCCCAGCACACTAATAATCATTCTTTGAAATATGGCCGGTACATTCTTCAACCCAAAGTTAATTACTCAAAATTAGAAAATACCTCTCTGTGTTCAGATAGCGGTAAGCCATTCCTGACCTTCCATCATCCAAATTTGGTTAAAGGCATTAACCAAATCAAGTTTAGAGAACACACAAGATTTGGCATTCGCTTGACTGATAGTTTGCTCCAGGAGTAAAGGGTAGGGATCATGAACTGTAATTTTATTCAGGTGACCATAATCCACGCAGGGATGGAGGGAACCATCAGCTTTCTTGGCAAGAACGATGGAAGAAGCAACTGGTGATATCTCTTTAAACAACAATCCTTTCTTAAGCATGTCGTCCAACCAAGCGTTAAGATAAGTCTCCTCCTCCGCTGTATGTGGGTACAAAGGACAGTTGGTATTCACCACCTGAACCATTGTTCTAAACCATAAGTTAAATTTAGTATGAGGGGGAGACGGTCTTACTTCTCAGAATCAAAGATAATCTGATTGCACATCAATGCTCGGGGAAATCTGATGGAAGGCCTGCAGGGGAAGTGAGGGAAGTGATGAAACTGCGGCCTTGAGTTTTTGTAAGGGTACCTACTAGAGGAAACTCCCCCATCCATTTAATCATTGTCAAATGACAGCATATTAGACTCTAGGTAATTCTAACATGTTGTCAGCGCCACTATCCTACCAGCAAAATTACTGGAAACACCAAGTTTGGCATTGCAGAGAATCAATCACAAAAGCTAAACTGTGAACCAAGAAATATACTGGCCATCCTCAAAACTATACCTCCTTATGCCTCATGTCACTGATGCCCCTACCCCAATGTTGTCCGCCATGGTCCTCCAGCTAAAGCGGGCGCCGGAAAAAAGTTTCCCCAAAGCTTCCTCACCATCTATATGGCTTGCTAGGCTGATAACCTAGGGGCTATATTAGGAATTTTTCAATTTATGACAATCCCTTTGTTTGGCCCATTTGCATATAAAGATGCGTGGCGGCTCCCCCTTTTGGGTTGGGCACCACTAGTGCTAAAAAAAAAAAAAAGAAAGATACTGGCCATTGGACTAGGTATGAGGGCTGGGAGGCTGATGAAGCACCCATCACTGAAGGACCTAGGTCCAGGTTAATTTTCAATTGTTGGGCTAGCTCAACACTCATAAAATTACCCGCGGCTCTGGTATCCACCAAAGACTTAAAGGATACATGGTGAGCTCTGATACTAATCTAAATGGGCAATAAAAAATAGGCAAAGTTTAAATTGGAAGACTTGGTCATCTCTTCTGTAACTGAAGAGATAGCTAGTAAATCAGGGGGAAGGTCGAAATCCTTTTTGGGAGTAAAATTGGGAAGAGTAAGGGTTTGAGAATCAGCTACTTCAATCTGTGCTTTTACTGACTCATTAATAGATAAATCAGGATAACATGACTTGGGCTCAGGAATATTGGCTGACTCTGGGACAGTACTGATACTGGGTTAACGTTAAGAACAGAATCTACATCATTGTTGGGTATCTCAATCATATATTTCCCACTAAAATGCGGGGATCATGGAGAAGGGAGGCATTGATGGAGGTCACAGCCTTACACTTTTGCTCCATTATCCCCATAGGGTTGGACCAAACTTTGTGATGAGCAGAGGCAGAATCCAACTCTGATCTAAAAATTTCTTGGAGCATATCATTATAGAACTCAAACGTGAGGGACTGTTAATGGAAGGTTGTGATTAAAGAGGCCGAGATAGGAGCTTCGGCCATAGAGGAAAGCAATTGAAATAATCAGTCTGCACGTGCCTAGGGGGTTTCAAAGCTGCTGATACTGCTGAGACAAGTGAGGTAGAATCCCCCACATGTGCAGTAGAATGCAGAAGTCCTTGTACCCACTGACGAGCATCCCCTTCTAATGCAATCAAGAGGGCAACACCTTGTTGGGCGTTAGATGGTGCAGCGGCATTATTCAGGGCAATGGCAGAACGCATTTGCACCTCAGCAAGGGCATTATGGACTTGATTAGCTTATCTTAGGAGGGAACACTCGGATTCCCTTCTTAAGCATAAGTTGAGGGAAGAGTAGTGATCCACGGGGCTCAGCTACCATAAAGAAATTTTTCCAAGGCATTGTAAATGCTGCTCATATAATCAGCAACTGACCAAACAAACAGTAGAAAACAAAACACTGACTGCAAGTTCATTTTGTAAAGGGTAACCAATGCGGCGCCCAACTCAAAGAGAAGGGCATAAATGGCAGGCCAGTCAAAAATTCTTATGCCATTTTCTTGAAATAATGGTTGGTCGATTATGTCAAGAAAATGGCATAAGAATTTTTGACTGGCCTGCCATTTAGATACATAACCACCCTAAAAAGCAATCCAGAATGCCAGTGGCATTGCTGCTTGAACGACGTTGTATGGTGCAGGAAAATGGGCAACAATGACTTGTTGATGTATGACGAGTGTGAAAAGAAACCTGGTAATGAACCAAACAGATACAGCTCCAGACCCTGAGGGTCTTGATGCAAGGGGTTGCACTACTGTATTAGCTGCTCTGGGATCTCCAGTGGAAGGGATCATCACCCAAAGCATAGGCAAGGGGTCAGATCCTTGCTTGAAGGTGAGATATATGTGGCCACATGATTCGATATCCTGATAGCAGATAGCTTCAATAATGTGATTAAATTTCCAATAATTTCTTACATGATGGATCCAGTTAACTATGGTTGGAGCGATTGTGATCATCAGGAAGGGTATAGCCCATCCAGTATAGGGGCCAATGGCTACCAAGTTAGTGCCATTGGGACATTGGCAAGAAGAATTGAAGTAAAATAAAAAAGGGTACTAGCTGATATTTTATCAAAAAAAGTTAAGAATTGACCAACAATTTTTCCGTTCAACGCAACTGATCAAATAGTTTATGATTAGTGTCAGCTTATCAAAGCAGGGATCAGGGCCCTCAAATATGACCTAACCCAGTGTATATCTGGGGGAGGGTTAAAATGATTCTAATCTGAACCAACATTGAAGGATTTGGTGGCAGGCTGAGTCACTATCAGTTCATCCACGAATTCCTGACCTAAGGCTCTACTTTGTTTATGTCAGTTAGTGTGACAACGTCTGGCCCAATGGGCAATGGGAATCCCCCAGGGCCACCCTACATAGGGACGGTCCCAACAGGTTAGAAACAGGTTTGGGATGGCCAACCTGCCCATGCCTGGTCGCTGGGGTGTTTGTTTGGCAAATGGGTTCAATCAAGCACCAATCCCAATTTTAAAATGGGGGTTTCAAACCATTGGCAACAGTCCCCAATGGTAATACCTGCTGATTGGGGATAATCCCTGACAATTTTGAGGGGAGTTAGACATCAGCAATTGTACTGCTCAATGGCATAATGTCATCAGCGATTTTAACTAAGACTCAATACTTGCCCTATATGACTATCGGTTTTTCACTTGTAAGGCTTTATTCCCATTGATTTCAGAAATTTTGGTTTTGATTCTGAGAATTCGGTGCCATTGGTTTTATAAAGTGTCTCACACTCATGGAGAAGATGATTACTGATGATTATGTGTAGATTTCCTCAATTCAGCAATTTAGTTCAGTAGAGGCAAGTGTGGGAACCAGGGGAGGAATCCTCAGAGGTAGCGCTGCTACCCAGAGCTCGTCTACCACATTGGCAAGGTTGCCCTGGGTGATGAGGGGTACAGCTGCCCTCTTCTGACCCTTCTTATTCAGAAATGGGAAAATCGCCTGATCCACACAAAGGGACGTTCCCCTGGACTTACATGGGTACACTCAAGGTGTCAAATAAAACTCTCGTGGATCTGGGAGTGGCGGGAAACTTTATGAGTTTAACACGTTCAGGATCTGGATTTGGACCTTAAAGTGTTTGCATCGGTTTTAAGTGCATCTATAATCTAATATCTTTATATAATATCTGGCATCCGGTACCTTTTTTAGTTCACCAGTTTTGTTTTTTGATTGGTTTGCCGCAGTGCCAGATCTTCTATTACCATTTATCCTGGGTGTGGGTTAGCGTCATCAGCAACAGTTCGACATCAACCTTGATTTGAACTTATTATCATTCATGAATTCCCAGTTGTTAGGGGGAGTTCTCCTTTATTAAATCATTTTCATTAAAATGGGGAGTGGGTTCTATCGCATCAATCATTCTCTAATGGACCTGCCGCCAGAATTTTACCCGGCGTTGATGGCATATTAGGATCTTTATGATCTAAAAAGCTAACTGGATTCATTACCATATCGAGTATGAACTTGATTTTCACTTGATGGTGGATGTGCTTAACATCAATGTCCGTTATATCCCTGCATGAGGCAGAAGAACAAGGCGCTGGGGGTGTGGTTAGAAGATATGAATAAGAAAGGGAGGAAGTTTTGGTAATCTTCTTTTATTGCTTTCCCCATAGTTTTTTCTCAGAAGTCTGAAGGAACTTTGAATCCATTCATGGACTATGGAAATCTAGATGATATTACCATTAATGATCCCTATCTCTTCCACATTGAACAGACAATTAGCCAGTCGATTGCAAATTCCCATGCTTTTCAAAGCTCAACCTTGTGAACATGTTCAACCAAATTTAGGTGGTGGAAGGCCAGGAGTGTCTTACGGTGATTTGTACTAAAAGGGGGATCTCCCAGTTCCATATGATGCCTTTTTATTTAAAGAACGCTCTGGAAACTCTATAGCTTATGAATGATGACGTTCTTGGTGACCTTCAGTTCACCTGTGTGATGGCATATATCAATTATATTCACATGCATTTTCCCACTCCTGAGAAGCATGGGAAAAACCTGGAGGTGGTGCTGGCTGCGTTGCACAAGTAAAACCTTTAGTTAAGCCCTCCACGCGAAAGTGTTTCATGGAGGAAGTTACAATATTTGGTAACTTAATATTAAATGATGGTTACAAGAGTCCCTTCAGCAAGCTCAAAGAAATCCCTAAGTGGCCTACCCTACCACCAAGAAGCAGTTGTGAAGCTTCTTGGGTACAATCATATTATGAGGAAACTTTCCCCACCCTCTCGCAGCTGGCCACGCCGATGCATCTCTTGATGTGTAAGAATGTTCCATTCTGATGGATGGAATATTTTCATTGGGAGTTTGGCGCCATCAAGGAGGTGTTTTGAAACCTCCCATTCTCAAATATGCTGACCCCACCAAATGTTTATCATAACGTTAAACGCCTCACTAGCCACTGTGGGGTCAGTTCTGCTTCAAACGCACAATGGGTTAGAACATTTGGTCACTTATTTTTTGCACAGAATTGCTTGGTCCAAACAATTCTGGGTCATCATCAATAAAAGTAGTTGACCGCCGTGGCATGGTCGCTTACCCACTTATGGTACCTTCTTTGGAGAGCATATCATAAAGAGACTGTGCAGTTGGATCATCAGGACCTTAATCTTTTCTGGAAACTGCAAAAACTGGTGCCTAAAAGGCCTGGACATATCACGACCTCTGCAGTTTTACCTTCTAATATGAGTTCGTCAAAGGTGCCTTGAATGTCCTCCCTGATATGTTGAGTCACGACCCTGTATTGAGGCAACGGAGGAGGATGAGCAGGAGTTAATCACGGTTATTGTGCTGGCCCAGATCTTTTCTATTGCTCCTCCCACAATTTTGGTGGCAAAATGGGTCCCAGATGTGCCTTTAGTCTCTTGAGTATAGGTGGGTATAATGCCCTGTTTTTAGTGTCAAGAGAGTGTCCTTAACTCTCCACAGATATGCTATATTTAAAAACATAATAAAACCATCTAGTAAGGTGTTAAAACCTTATATCATATAACCAAACCCCAAGGAACCCTATGAGGAGGTAACCCACGAGGGCAGCAAATGGTTACATAAGATAAGAAAATAGACAAAACTATCTTTATTTAATGGAAGAGACAACTAACAAAAAAGGTTGGTTTTGAAAATCACATTTAGACGATTGGGGAAGGAATTGTCTTTCATTGGTAAAAGCAGTGCGTCTAAACTAACTAATAAGCGCAGTTTCCCATCCATTGTTGTACTGTAGCTTGAGTAAGCTCACAAATGGGTGATTGAAGCTAAATTTTACTGTATTTGGCATTATTAAATGCTTAATGGGACTTAAAGCCCCATTTTCTAATTAAATGTAAAGTTCCTTTATAATATAAATATAACTGGTGCGTTTTAATGCCATGGAGGCAGCGCTCATCTGACCATCATGCGCACCCCATAACCAACTTGGGTATATCTTGCCTTTACCCAATGTTGGTCCAGGGTGTGCTTCAGATCAGGCAGGCCTTCCAGCTTTGTCCTCTTACCCTCATCACACTCAGCCTTATTTTCTGCAATCTGTACCCTTGATGATGTCATTTAACCATGACATGGAGAAGCTGGAGCTGTTTTACAAGCTGGTTCTCTCAGCATATAGGTGAACCCTTTATTCGTTGGTGGAGGGGACAATCAATTTCAGGTCAATACTGTGTGTTTAGCCCAAACTCCATGAAGAATTAAATCATTACCATAATGACTCCTTGGAATTAGGCCAACTGAACAATAAATATTCTATGAGTTAGTAAAACTGACATTTAACTGGCTGGGTATCTTTGAGGATATCCTGACATTAATCATTAATTCTGTGACATGCACATGGGCGAAAATGATTAGATCAGGTAAAATGGTCTTCTTTATTTCCTGCAGCAGGAGGAGGGCCCATGGACCTCAGCATCTGTCAATTCAGTGTTAATATATTCTGCTCCAATAGTTATAATGTGAATAGTGGGGTATGTATTGCTTTACCATGCTTTTGCTTTTTATCCCTTGTTCATCAGCCATCACCTTCAATGAGATGGCCTGACTCTTTGTGCGTCATGTGCTCTAGATTTTTGGCTTTCCTCAGGAGATTTTAAGCAATAGAGCCACAGTTTATGGACTATTTTTGGATCAAGCTCCTGGGTATCTTGAAGAATAAACTGTTCCGCTCCACCACATACCATCCTCAGGTTGACGGCCAAATGAAGCAGGTCACCCAGATTCTCAAACAGTACCCACCTTGTTACGCTTTAGTCATGCAGGATACCTGGACAGATGATCTTCCTTTGGCTAATTTGCATATAATAATGGCGCTCATGCGCCTACTGGTTACTTGACATATGAAGCCACATTGAGGTTTAACCCCTCATTTTCTATCCATCCAAGCCTTTTCTAAGAAATTTCTGCTGCGGCGGACCATGTGCAGAAAATCTGAAAAACTCAGACTTTTAGTTAGAGGCACCTGACCAAGGCCATCAGCGATTAAAAGAAATTTGCAGAATGGAAACATCTATCTGCTCATGAAATCAAGTTGTATTCCTACACCATGTTGGATAAATATCGTCTGTATATGAAAGTTTCCCCCCCCCAAAAAAAAAGTTTGCAACCAAATGCTCTGGTCCCATGTGGTGGAGGAAGATATGGGCAAAGGAGCATTTAGGTTAACTCTTCCTGCTCACTGGAAGCAGCACCCAATGTTCCATATTTCTCAGTTGTTCCCATCTAATGGTTGGGGCCCAGGGGTGCCAGAGCCTATCTTGGTGGAGGGATTAGAGGAGGCTGAAGTTAAGGCATCACTGGACACGCAAAATCTTGCTGTTTGGTACAGTACCTTGTGGCCTGGATAGGGTTTCCTTTTTGTGACGGTTGAGGTTTATCCTCAGCATCACATTGCCCTGATCTTTGGTAAGACAGGGCAGGCTGTGTCTGGATGTATGGAGGAGGAGGGGGAGTTGGTCCTGGCAGGGACGCCTAAGGGGCAGGAGCTTGAAGGAGGCCAAGGAGCCAGATGGGCGTCCAAGTCGAGGAAAAACGAGAGTCAGGTAAAATGGGGAGTTTTGAGATTTGATTTGGATTCGAATCAAGAATGGAATGGAACAGGTGCTTGGAAGTTTCGCGGTTTGTTTGGGATTCTTATGGAACTGGTGCGGAACTGTTGAGAATCGGAACTGGCACAGAACCATTGAGTGAGGATTCCGCGATCCTGCTGTAAGGTTTACACCAAGCATCAGTCAGATTAGCACCATAAGCTTGTGTTATATTTTATATTAGCTTGTAGCATGTGTATATAGGGAAGGAACTGGGAGCTGGAGGCTTCTCAGTTCTGTTTTCTATAAACCTGGCCAATATTAAATAAAAAGAACTTTAAAATTCATATATTATAGTTTGAGTTTACTTAAAATATTGCCTAACTGCAGCCATGTTTGGCTTGAGTCAACAAGAATTGGACTTTGAGAGTGAGCTTGGGAGAGCTATTGCCTCTCCCTTTATACCTTGTCTTGGAGTCAAGGCATGTTGCTGGGGTTAAGTATATTTGCAACTGTCTTCCAGGGGGTGCTTGTCCAATCTTGTAGCGCGCGCACAAGGAGAGTAGTATCAGGAGCCCTGTCAGCCCTATGGTCTGTAACATGGATCCTGTTGCCCAACTCATTCGTAGCTCATTGGAAGGAGCCAGTGCGCTACATTAAACAGAACTCGTTTACTTTCCTGTCGTTGTGGTGGCAAGCAAAAGAGGTGCCAGAAGAAATTGTGTTTCCAAAGTGGTATAACCATACTGCAACACTCTTGATGGTGATATTCTCCACCGCCTTTTTGCTTCATGAATTATACCAGGTTTTGGAGGGTGTGTCCCAGAATGGTGGGAAAGTGGTAGGGCCTGGGAAGGACAAAGGAAGAATTCCCACGGTTTTGGATTGGAAGACTTGGAACTGATCCACCAGACGTTTAGCCGGGTTCAGTTTCAGGGACGTTTGACAAAGGCAGTGGGTGGGGAGGATTCGTTTGACTTGCAGTTAAGTCAGGTTCTGTTGGCACTTCCAGTAAAGCAGTCCAACTGGGTGCGAGAACTTTTGGAAGAGCAGTCAGGGTTACCCGTATCAGTGGAGGAATGTCTGGATTGGATTGATCGTGCAGCATGTCCAGATGAGACGCAGGATTCGGCCTGGGCGGCTTTACTGCAGTGTGGTCAAGGGAAGAACTCAGTGGAGGAGTATGGCCTGATGTTCCGCACATTGGCAAGAGCAGCAAAGGCACCTGAGACTCAGCTTCCACACATGTTTCGCCAAAACTTGCAAGCTGATCTATTATTGGCAATGGCAGCGGTGAAACCTGCAGCGACGTTGGAGGAAGAGGTGGGTTTGGCCTTGCAGGTAGAATGACAGTTGAGTTTGGTACGGGCCTGTCAGGAAGTTGTGCGAACCCCAGTGGGATTCCAAGGA
>JAKSZP010002400.1:0-11864 GCA_022478985.1 Massospora cicadina | reverse complement strand
TATGATTGATGGTAATTTAGACTCAGAATGAAAGAAGGTTTTATAATATTCATATACTCATACATTTAAATTAAAAATGACATGTAAGGTAAAGGTGATGCCAATATTTGGTGAGAATGAAAAGGGGCACCCATGCTTCCAGATTATATTCTAAATAATATATGTTGTTAGTATGCCATTCAAAACTTGTGTGACACATGCTTCTACCCACTTTTCAGGAATCTATGGAAAATTTGATATACTAAGTGCAGTTCAGGCCAGTGTGAGAGGCTGATGGTGCCAATAATATGGTGTGCCAAAAAATTGATTCTTCATCAGTTGGTACAACGTCTGGTTATAAAATGGATTATCCCTTTAGCACGGTGGCAGCACAAGGTCATCTCTAAGATGTTGAAGTAATTACTTAATAGTGGAAATACTACTGAAATATCATTGTCTTGCATAGCCCTTTATGTTTTAACAACATTTGCATGCTAATTCGGACAATAATCATTCTGACAGTTTTGGGAAGTTAACTCTCTCTGTCACTTTTTATCAGTTTGCTACTTTTTCAGAGGTTGGCCTATTTTTTGTCTAAGGATAATATCACATGTAGAGTGATGAAGTATTTACCACTGATCATATTAATATACATGAGGTCCACCAAATACATCTTTATGGTGACAGTTGTAAGTGAGAGAGGCAAATGGCTATGGTGTTTTACACAAAGCAATGTAATATCTTAAAATACTTTTCTTTCCGCTCAGAGTAAACCTTGAGTAAGTTAATTAAAGTAAAAAAAAACTAAAGTAAATCTCACTAGACTATGTCTAACTCCCCATTTATTTCCCAATTACCTCAGTTTCTCTGCCTGCTGCTCCCATGTGGGGCAGCAGCGAAACCCCACCCAGCGTTTTATGTCTGGCGGGAAAACATGCTTGGACTGGTTCATCCAGTCCCAATAAATCTTATCAGGTCGTTTCATTTCGCCCAAGGATCTCGCCATCCACCTTGCACATGCCCAGGCAGTGCCTCACAGCCCACTTAATCTCCACCACTCCTAGCTTTATTTTGGCCTTTAATTCAAATACAAGAAATTGTTCCCATATACTGAAAAAGCTATAATTGACATGGCCTAGGCAGTGATGTTACTGGCCGGGATATAGATTTCTGCCCCTATTAGGGATATTTTGATCTAGGCTTCACTTGTGAAGCTGATGCCGCCACTGCGGCCACCATGACCCTGGTTTTCCTGGGCACCCCTATCCCAACAACGTGCACCCAGCTCCCCACAGACGCCACTATGGTTTTTCAATTTGTGGGGTTGCCCACTCACTTTCCCCTCACAGTGCTCCAACTGGAGTTAATGAAAGGTTTAGCCACATACAGCTCAACTCCATCCTTCAGTTTGTGGTCCCCAATGGGGATGCTCGCCTCCCTGGGCCTCAGGCATTCACCACAATTAGCCCAAATTTCAACAATATTTTTTTGTCAATCCCCCCCACACCATCTTTGCTTCTGCCCTTTATCCCCCTTTATGGGCCTGCATTGAGGGCAGGCAAACCATCTGTCCATCCTGCTTAAGGTTGGATCACTCAAAGCATAATGTCTCTCTATTGCTGCTTCTGCCAGACCTGCATAGATTCTGTCTGTCCTCCAATACGCCACACACTCCACTGTCTTTGCAGCATGGGGTATAATCCCTCCACCATCCCCTAAAGCCTGCTGCGCCTGTAGCTGCCAATAAGGCTCCTCCTTAGTCCAGTGCCACATGTGCTTCAACCAATTAAGAGAAAGATTGGACAACAGTTTGTCACACACTATTCTTCAATTGACAGCCACAGCCCATCAATTCACCAACTTGATTTCCTTTACAACTTGAACCCATAGTCCTCATTGGAGGAAACAGATGAAGTGGGAAATGATACTGAACACTCGGAATTCCACATTAAATAATTTTATTCAGTACAGCCTCCGTTTAGTTCCCTCAGCGTTTTTATGGCCCCTGGATGGACGCCCAGGTAATCATCCATGCCCACCAGCTTGCTGTAGCAGCAGCTAATCACCCAGATAATGATGACATCCATGACTGTATACCAAGTCAGTGGCAATATTAGCAGTGGTATCACTCCTCCACCACTGTCCAAACCCTGTAACCACAGGAAAAAAGTGACATCCTTAGCCTCCAAAAACAAACAGTTGCCGCCATTTGAAAGTGTTTGTCACTTTGATGGATACGCCAAAATTTACCCACGCCATCACTGCTTTGTTATCCCAGCTTCCTTCCATCCGTCTTCATGCAGAACAATTCTTACCCCAGTACCTAGGTAAAATTTTTGCTGCAGGTAATTTCCATGACCATCCAATCATCAGCAATCTTAACCCACATATCATCGATCACCACACACCAATGCTCTACATCTTAAACTTCACTCTTTCCTATGAGGAGGACTTCAATGCTGAGGATGAGCCCCCAGATTCCCCTTCTTCTGCCATGATGGGATGAGTGGCTCGTCGCTGTACCTCCGGGTTGGTTGTGATCTCGTTCAATTTATGTTTTACTTGCTAATTTTGGGTGGTCACAAATTCTTTTTAAGTAGGTCTGTTCATTTGTATTCTAGCACTTCAAGCTTTGGTAATGTGTATCCCCTGGTCAGTGTACTTTAATAAATTTAAATGTAGTATTTCAAAATAGTGTTTTTAACTTAAGGGCTCAGAATTCTAGAAACCACTATTGATCATAAATTCTCTGTATATTATGAAACAATCCGTGGTATCTAATAAAATATAATTTGACTATATGAAACTTCACCTAAAACTTTTTTTATAAAAGTTAATTTGAGCACTATTGTTTAATTAAAAAGTGGTTTCATTAAATTGAGTTAAGACTTTGATTGCCGTAGGCTATATAATGCTCAATCTCCTCCTCATCATACTGATAAAACACCTCTATAATGCCTGATAAAGAGGCATCACTTTACATTATAAGATATTCTTCAGGGTTGGGTTAATGTAAGATCATGCCTTTTTAAGGGCTTTTCTGTTTATATCATAGGCGCTCTAATACTTTTTTGTCTAAATAAATGGTGCATATTTTTTCTTGAGAGGATGTAAATCAAAATGTAGCAGAATATAGGTATGAATTGTTAATAATATCCGCTATAGCTAAAAATACTTACACATTCTTATTTTACCAAGGGCGGTCATTTTATGAATGGATCAACCTCAATTGGATGTTGTCATATCCTGTTAGTATCTATCATGACCTGAGGTCTTCCAAATATTTTTTAAAAAGTTGTAATATATCAGATTAATTTAATTTAATATCATTTAAATGATAATAAAACTGAATGCCACTAATAGATCCTTGTATATCACCTAAGAGACATCTTAAGCATTTTCTGGGATCTTAAAGCGCTTCTTTGGGTAAGTTACAGGCCTTATTTTAGAAAATCTTAATATCAGGAATCATAAAAATAGTTATGAAAGTACTAATCTAGCATATTATTTAATATCTAGTGTCTTAGTTAAATTAAATGGAGAGTATTTCGATTACTTATGAAGTTTAATGCATTAATTGATGCTATTTTTGAATTCACTTTTTTCAATGTAAAATTTATAAGCAAATGGTTCATAGTTTGAAGAAGGTTATTGATCAGTGTACTTTTATCTGACTGAGGTAAGCCAACCAGGGGACGGACATTACCAAAACTCAAATCCTAAAATAAATTCTCACCAAATAAAATGAACAAACCACCCAAAATGGGCGGACAACACACATAACGCAAACTCAATCAACTAGGTGGGGCAGCGGGAATTGCATATCCCATCATGGCAGAAGGGGAGGGTGGATCAGGGGGATCATCCTCAGCAGCATCTTCATCCCAAAGCAGGGCATGGGCTATGATGGAAAGCAGGGGCGTTGGGTATCAGAGGGAATTTGAGATATAATTCAATGATTTGGTGTGTAGGAATACATATATTATACATAATAGTTTTGACGTAATTTTCCAAAGTTAGTTCAGCTTCCATGAATGTTTTGGGTACTTTTTTGAACATGGCGATATTGGTGCAGGTGATTGTTGATTTAAGAGTTCACGCTACATCTGCCACAGCTGAATGGCATCATTGGCAGTTTTTTGGGCTTTGATCCAAATATTTTTGAAACTTTTTGGCTTTGAAGGTAATACTGGAGGAGGAATTCCTCCTGCAAGCTTCGCTACTGATTTGGCAGCAGCTTTGTGGAGAGAACGACAGTCTGGCTTAGCCATTGCTTCAACAGCAAGCCGGTGGTTACCGCAAAATGTTTTGGCATTTTGTGGGGGGCATATGAGCGAGGGGTTAGTTCATTATCTTGGTTAACATATACAAACGGCTTAATTTGTATATTGTGGTCTTCAGTTATATTACCAGACTCATAAATTTCAGACTAATAGATGCCAAGGACTTTAGTTGAATTGAATTGGGGTGTCAGCATATTCCTGAGGTTTTCTTGGTTCATTAGAGGATTCATTGGAATGAACTGAGGTCCAATCAAGTGCTTGATTGGATGGAGAGTTTGTGGCATTGGGGCGAGGAGGACGCTAATTGGTGGGTGTTGGCACAGCTGCAGAACATGCTTTGGGGAGGGGAGGTAGGATCATGCCCCATACCAAAGCTGGCGGGGTGGGAAGCAGATTGGAGGCTAGAGGACGAGAAATTAGCACCGTTGGAGGAAGCTAGGAAAGGAACTTGCATTTTGAGAGGTCCAACTTGAAACAGAATGGAAAGGTTGTCCGTCCACACTCGTTGCAGGCTCAGAATGGATAGTCAGGGGCAAAGAGGATAACTGCATTAGGGGGATTCAACATGGCAATTTAATTTGATTCAGGGCTGATTGTGGCATATGCCCAAGGACCAGCGAGGCCTCCGCCTCATTTGGGACCACAGATTTCAAGATGGGGTGGTGCATTAGCTTCCAAACCTTCCATCAGCTCCTGGTGGAGCACTTAAGGAGGAAACTGGATGGGCAAATCAGCGAACTGAACCACCAAAGTGGTATCCACTGGGTGCTGGATCTAAACTGTTGGGAGAGGGGTGCCATGGAAGACCAGGGGCACAGCTGCCGCAGTGGTGGCATTAGCTTCAAATTTAAAGCTGAGATCAAAATACCACTTATAGGGGCAGAAGTCAATGAAACTGTGGACGCATCACTACCTGAACCATTTTGATAATGGCTTGGTCGTGGTAGGAGAAAAAGTTTCCCATAGTCGACCCTAAGTCTAAAATGCATTTTGCTCTAGGGGAGCACAAGGGTGCAGTGGGCACCACTTGGGTTCAAATTAGGCGGGCGTAGAGTTCCTTGGGAGGAATGAATCATCCCAGGGGTTTGGTATGACTGGGCGAGCCAATCCAAGCGCGCTTTCCTGTTGGACAGAAAATGGCAGGGGGAGTTTTGCTGCCTCACACTGGGGAAGCCAGCGGGGAATACAAGGACATTGAGCAAAACTATGATGGGCAATTGAGATTTACTTTTTAACATTATAACTTGCTTAGTAAGTTATGCTGATCTGGAAAGAGAGTTTATTTTAATCAGTATACTTGAGCTTATATAAAATGATCTTTTATTTAAATTTCTATACATGTAAAAGACAAAACTATATTAGAATATATATATATATATGATAGATATGATACTTGTATAATTTGGCAGAATATAAATATAGAAACCAACTTAAATTTATGTAATTTTAGGGGTTGTTGAAATTTTAACCTGATTCAGATGAATAGTTCTTTTCAAGAGATAAGATGGAGTTTTGATGCCTATTGTTTGTAGATAATAGACCAGGCGGTGACAATAATTAAGATATAAACTCCTATAGAAATGACACTTTGAGGCCTTTTAACCTGTCATTTATTTTTACAATGGCTTTCTGCCCTGATCCTACTGATCTTAAGTAAAATACTCGACATGATACAACAATTAAAGCATTAAATACAAAAAGTTTATATATATTGAACTATCAACTTGTTATAAACTTTTCTTTCTCGTTGCAAACACTTTTACAACCCATTCAATTCAAGACTAAACCTAGTTTGATAATCTCATAGAGGGGATTAGTCTGCGCCCATGTCTGGGAGCAGTTGGGCAAGCAAGGCAAGAGGAGCAGGCGGAAGGCCCGCAGCCTCTAACATTTAAAAACGCCCCAGAGAATCCAGCGGAATAGAAAAAAATTTAAAAAAACCGGTGGTCACAATTTCCCTGGAGATACTCGCATGGCAAGCACGATGCAACCAGTACATCAACACGCCACATTCCCAGCCACTTTCGTCGGTGGAATTAGGAGTCCATGCGTATCTGGACATCAAAAAACGGCCCTATGGGAAAAATTTTGTGAAGATGTACACAAAATCTTCACGACCGCGGTGTACGTTGCACCTCACTCCATGTCATGCGGTTGGCTGGACCTAGGTTTCGAAAGCAAAATAGCAGCAGACAAGGCTGCAGTGGTGCGCATAGTGGTCGACCTCCCTGAAGGGCAACAGGTCGTCAAAACTAAATGCACCAGATGGACAAAATCAAACCAAATTTTCTCACGTTTGACTTTTTGCCTACTAAGGTAAAACGTGACATTTTGGAGCAACACCTGAAAGATGGTCTCGCCATATATGGCGAAATACAATCTTTCAAAATGCAACGTTTCACGCTGATGCCACACCTGTGCACTGGCAAAGCCATCGCAGTTCTGACCCCAACTGAGGAGATTGCAAAGGACCTAACCCAGATCCTGCACTCCACCTTTATTGACATCATAAGGGCACACCACCCACCCATTCTGGGTAACCTTAAAGCGCGCCCCCCATTTGCACCCACTGTGACACATTCAGCCATGGCCCGTGGAGGAGGCGCACTACGAACCAACCGCAAGCACCAAGGAGGCTTTCCCATGGGGAGCACAAGGCTGCTACCTATTTGGTAAACCCATCTCCCCAGGAGTGGAAGAAGGCCAAGCAGGCCCATAGGACCAGCCAAGGAAGCTGACCGGGCCACCACCACCATCCCACACTCACAACACCAGGAGGACATGGAGACCTTCGCGGTGGAAGCAACTCAGGAATCCATCACCCAATCAGATTGGGGAGGCCCATGCTGAACAGGCCACTCAATCCGAGGATCTGATGGGAGATTTGATCTCACCCAATCGCTGCACCCAAGCCCCAGTCAAAACTGACTTGGGACCTATCCCAACTGAAAAAATTTTTTTTGCCCCACTTGATGGTGCACCAAACTTATCTGCACCACAAAAAATTTGTCTGATGTCAGGAAAACAAAAGCCGAGGAAGGCCAAAGCCAACGCGACTCTTTCTGCAAAAATTAACAAAAATCCCGATGGCATTGCTGCTAATACCCACACTGCTGTGAAAGCCCATGGGGACCTGGAAGAGGCTGGTGGGCCCGGGGCTTACCCCCTGCACCTAAGGTGCAATGGAAACCTTCACTCTGAGGGATGCTGAATATTGCCAGACTCAAGGCCTCCCCGTCCCAGGCTAGGAAACTGAATTTTTTACAAAACAATTTACCCGTGGATATCCTGGCCATTCAGGAGTCCCACTGTCCACGAGGTTCTGAGGAAGCTTAGAAAACAATGCTCCTACCATCCCTATCCTTTTGGTTGAAGCACTGTGGGGTGCTAATTCAGAAAAACAATTTTTTCAAATTCACATCTTCAGAAACATTCCTAAATGGCCGAGTGCTCGTTGTCACCTTCTCATGGGCCGATGTTGCACACACAATTGTCAACATTTATGCCCCAAAAGGTGCACATGAGCGTCGGGAATTTTTCTCATAGGTCAAATCCCTCCTGCTACCCCCCAATTCTTTCCTAATTGGCGACATGAACTGTTGGCTACCTCACCAATGGACCGGTGGCCGCCCTAACCCCACGCCCCACAGGGTCACGTAGAACTACGCGTTCTAAAAGCCACCCTTGGGCTAATGGATGCGCTGCCGTGACATGCCCCACTGCTCAAAAACATGACGCGTCCCCACGTCCACAATGGCCAATTAAGGTCCATGACCCGCATCGGCCTTATACTAGCACCAGCAGAATTCCAACCCCACATCTCCCAATTCAAAACAACGAAAATGGAATTCTCCAACCACTGACTGGTCTTGATAACATACCACTTACCCGTCACAACTGCAAAGGCCCCACATTGGTGCAAAATCCGCCCCCCAGAGCTCACATCGCCAGATATTCCACGTGGGTGGAAGAGGCAACTTTGGCAAAATCATTTGTTGCACCGCTTTGCGTGGACCCCATTTCCACATGGGCAACTTTCAAAGAAGACACCATCCGCCACTATCGCCATCTCTCATCCAGACGCTCACAAGCCACATCGGCGGTTATATTGCACGTGCTGGTGGAATTGGCCCACTTGGAGTCCAACATTCCAGCCTCAGGATATAGCCCTGCATGGGGCCAGAAGTGGGCAGAGGCAGCTGCCCACCTCAACGCACTTGAAAGGCAACACAACCATCAGGTTTGTGTCTAATACAGGGCCACATGCTTCACTAAAGGCGACAAGTGCACCGCATACTTCTTCAAAAAATTTTTTTGCACCATGCCAGAGCGTGGCCTGCACACAGGTGCGAAGATTGAATAATTCTATTGTGGACACACCGGCTGAAGTGGCAATCAAAATGCAAAGATATTACTCCGAGTTATACTGAGCTGAACCAATTCAGCCAGCCAAAATGGTGGAATTTCTTGACCGAGCTCATATCTGCACCATTTTCCAATACCCAGAAATAATGAATTTAATTACTCTGAACGAATTATGGACTACCATTCGTGGTGCGCCAAACCAAAAATGCCCAGGCCCAGATGGCATTCCATATGAGTTCTACAAAAAATATTTTAAATATATATCCCCATTGCTGCTAGCCTCACTCAACCAAAGCCTGTTGGAAATGCGCCTCCTATCAGGAGGACATGAGGCCTTTACGGTCACACTCTTCAAGAAAGGGGATAGGCTAAACTTAGCCAACTGGCGCCCCATTTCTCTAACAAACACAGACACCAAAATTTTAACCAAAATCATGGCTAACCGTTTAGGGACTGTAGCATCTGCCACCATCTCCCCAGAACAATTTGGTTTCATCCCCAGAAGGTCGATTTGGGATAACGTGCACTCTGTGGCTAATGTGTGTCAGTCCACAGCCTCTGGGGCACTTGTATTCTTGGACCAACAAAAGGCCTATGATAGAGTAAACTGGGAATACCTTAGGGCCTGCCTCCAACAATTCCGCCTACCTCCCGCTTCATTAACTGGGTGATGCTGCTCACGGAATCTGCAACAATGGCAGTGCGCGGCCCAGGTTTCCTAACGGAAGTAGTCCATCCTCAAAGGGGCCTGCGACAAGGGGACCCCCTCAGCCCACTCTTATACAACTTCAGCCTTGACCCACTACTGCGAAATGTGAATGCCCAACTCACTGGGGTCCATGTGCCAGGCCAAACCCTATTCAAGATGATGGCATTTGCAGATGATTGCGTGGTGGGGGTGTCTAATAACAAAGATGCATGCGCGCTTGAAGCCCTCACCCAGGCATATTCCCAGGTAAGCAACGCGGCACTGAACGCCTCCAAAACCGAAATCATCCTCTTTGTTCAGTTTCAGAACTGCTGGGCCCCAGCAAGTAGTTCCCAACCCGGCCCATCTGCTCGCCCACGTCCACGCCTTACTAAAACAAAACACACCGCTCCACTGGTGCTCCCCTTTGTGCCACGACCTACCATAGGACCGGTACGCCATCTGGGCGTGTGGATGGAGGCAGGTGGATACGCGTCAGCAGTAATGGAGTGCCATATACTGGACAACGTGACAAAGCGAATCGCCTCTCTCCAGAGCCCACCCTACTACCCTCACTGGCAGGGTTGTTCTTGCCAACTCCATGCTCCTATCCAAAGTCTGGTTCGGAGCCCACGCCATCCCCTTCTCCCCAAGCTTCTTCAAATCCCTGTATGCTTTGCTACAAGGTTGGCTTTGGTCAGGCCGCCCTCCACCAGTACGGCTAGAGGTCATGTTTGGCCCTCATCATCATGGTGGCATGAGCCTACTTGACTTCAAAGCCCATGCCGCCAAGATCCTGGGCACCTGGATTGCAGCCGTCACTGCTCCTACACTCCCATCCCAACACTGGTCCCGCGCAGCCTGCTCCAACTTCTCCTGAGCCTTGGGCCTCAACAATCCATCAAACCCCCACTCCCTGATGAAATACCTCGCATCACACACATCGGCCACAGGTCCTCACGGGACCAAAACCCACTACAAACGAATCCTACTCTCCATGCGAAGCGCAGAGTGGAGAATTCGTATTAGTGGACATACAACCTGAAGAGGCCGCCCCTCTCCTCAGTTCACACAAGAAGTACAGGGGCTACCCATCCATGATGGCGTGATCCCCATTCGCCCCAAGTCCTATCCAGGGTGGACTACCTGGACATGATGGACATCCCTTATTCCACTGAGACCCAAAAGACTATCTGGACTTACGCACACCATCTCTCTGTTGCAGCCTCAAATCCGTTCCCATGTGTGGCGCTGCCTGAGGCGGGTGTATCGTACAGCTGAGCACTCTAATGCTTTACACTCATCCTGTGTCGTGTGTGGCCAGTATGGAACGCTTTTTCACCGCCTGGAGAAGTGCCCCACCTCTAAAGCAATATGGCGCGAAGTCCAACGTCTGCTAGGCCAGGATCAAACACATCCCTTTCAGTCTGTCAAGAGATATGTTTGCTTCATCAATGGCCTCACCCCTCCCACCCTCCCTCCATGCTCTGGTGGTTGCAATCGCCATGTGGACTATCCACACAATTGTCTTGGATGCCATCGCTGGATCCATCTCCACCCTCCCTGAAGCTGTCCACAGATTCTGGTCTCATTTGGTGGATCACTTTTAAGCGTGGATGTTTGGATATCTCCCACCGCGTCGCTGACAGCTGGTCTCCTCCTGGTTCCCAGTCTGGTTCATCAAATCAGACCCCTTCCTCCACACGTGCTCAATAGTGGCTACGTCCCCACACACGTCCCCTCCCCTTCCCATAAGTGGCGTTCCCGCTGGCAACAAGAAATAGCATCGCTTCTCTGAGGTGCCTCCCCTGGTACTAAGTTTTGTCTCGTCTGAGTCATATTTGGAAGTGTCCGTCCCATGGTCGGCCTTCCCCGCAATAAATTTAAAACTATCAACTTGTTATGCTAAAAAATTGTTTTTTAGGAAATCAGGGATAAATTATAGAGCTTGATATTAACTACAACTCACCCATGACACCTCGTTCCTTTTTGGCATTTAGCCAGTGGGTCCAATAAAGGCTTCCAAGGGTCTACAAGCTGAGGCTCTGTGGTAACTCAGCCAGCTTATGGTCATTGTTTAACTGAAAATTGTTTCAAGACAGAGTTTCCTCTGATGCATCTGAAAATAGCTAAGCCATTGCTTCTCTCAAGCATTTAGTAGCCTTACCAAGCGATTTATACCACTAAATAAAAATTAGTTTAACAAAAACCTGAATGAAATTAAAAACTAATTTTGACAGAGACCAACAAAGCCCATGAGCCCAAGTCATTAAGTCACCTATTATTAAGTCTGACTTTATTAACAATTCCTTTTAGCCCATGTTATCTAGTCAAATATTATTAAAGTAAAATTGCTAAGCTGCGGATCCCAATCTTTGGATATACTTAGCATATTTCTGAACCATTATCACTGATGTATTTGGTATAATCCATAATAGATAAGGCATACGCTAATACTATTATGTCCCTATCAAATTACCTGACTATTAAGTTCGGTCAACTACTCAACAATTCCCACGCCTTGACTGGATAAAAGCAGAGGGTAACCT
>JAKSZP010002399.1:0-11910 GCA_022478985.1 Massospora cicadina | reverse complement strand
TTAATTTATGATCTATCTGATTTTTGAGATTCGCCTTGCTTCAATGCAAAGGCAAGTGGGGGGGGTCAATAGCAGGCAAGAGGGTTTTTTTGGGGGGCAAGGTTTTAATATTTAAACAAATTGAATGGTGGGACATAAGAATGTATTCCCGGACTGCCGCAGGGTCAGCACAACCTGACTTCCAACAATAAAGAATTTTGGTTTGGAGGAAAAGAATAGAAGGGGGGTTTTTTTTCTCATAATAATCACTTTGTTACTATGCCCTGATTCAAACAGCAAATTTGGATAATCACACACAGGAAATATGGGTGACTTTAATAACAAAAACATTACAACATGGGTGAGCATTGCGGCAAGCGGTGCGCTTAAGGTCCCAACTAAGGGCAAAAAACCCCCCGAGGGGGACCGGGAACCTAAGCCATAAAAAATCACAAACTCAGACACTGTCTGGGTATATGGTATTTACTGTAAAGCATGCGCAATACATGTACATTCAATTAAACCAAACCCTTTTGTCAAAGGTGGAACATGGGATCAGACTCTTCCTGGGATGAGTCACCGACCCTGTGGGAAAAAACATGTGAGGCACAGCCCTCACTTTTCCCCCCACGCGGTGTACGTAGCCACCAACAACATGGGCCACAGTTTTTTGATATTGGTTTCAAATCAGCCAAATGAAGCTGATGCCGCAGCAAAAGTTGGTGTGGAAATTCCCCTCCCTGAGGGAAAAAAAATTGGTGTGCACCGCACCAAATAGATCAAAGTAAAAACCTTTGTTCATCCCCTTTGACTCGCTCCCCACCAACCTTCCTCAAAAAGGTAATCAAGGGGGGCTCCGCAAAGGTCTTGTGGCCTACAGAGAAATCCAAAAAACTCAAAACCCCAAATTTTTGTTTAAATGCCTGACCTGTGCATGGGCAAAGCTATCGTTGTAATCAACCCCTTCCCAGAAGGGGGAAGAGGATCTATCCAAAATTTCCCCCCGGCAGCAGAATTTCACTTCACAGAGGGGGGCCAGTCAGCTGCATTCTGAGTTACCCCGGGAACGCGCACCACCCATTTGCAACCACTGTGGCTCACTGGGCCACGGAACATGCAGCCCTGTAAAAGAGGGCTTAATAGAAAATGATTTTTGTGAAGAAGCTATGGACGAAGATAATGAAAACTTCCCCAAAAATGACTGAGGGCCACCACCATTCCGCTGGGGTAAAGATGGACTATACTCCATTGTGGACCCAGTTACAAGTAAACAGCGTAAAGCAGCACAAAAAGCCCACAAGAGAGCAGCGGCTGAAGCGGCGGCACACGCGGAATCTGCCATTAACCACGGACAAATTTAGGAGGATATTTCAGATATTCACCAAACCAACCAATAAGAACAATATGCCCAGGTCGAAAATTTTCACAGTAACCAGACTGAGCCACAAAGCGTCATCAGTCATGCACATACTGAGGAACAATGCAACTGCAATTTGGGTGAAAATGTGGTGCACATTGCAACTAAGTTAAACCTCAAAAATATAAAATCCAATCAACAACTTGCATCAAATCAACATGAGACCTGTGCAGGAAAAGTTGATGCAAATGCAAAAAACTGCAATTCCCTTGAATCATTGGGTCAGATCAAGGGAACCAACAATGGCAGTGAAAGAGTTGGAGTACAGATGCGGAGCATGGCCAAAATGAGCCACAGTGGGATAGGACCAGAGGGTCCTCCTTAACTGTTCCTGAGGCGCCATGGGCACCTCAGTGTCAATAGGGACGTTAAATATCGTGAGAGCCAGGGCTCATACGTCCCAAGCCAAAAAGCTGGCAATTCTGTGAAAACCTTTTGTAGACATCTTGGCCATCCAAGAAACCCACTGCCTACAAGGGGAAGAAGAATCCTGGTCAACCAGGGTCGCATCATCACAATCAGTATGGACTCACTGTGGGGTGATAGTCCAAAACAACAAAAAATTTAAAATTACAAATTCATCATCACACTTGCACGGTCGAGTCCTGGTAGCAACAATCACTTGCCAAGATGAAATAATAATTTCGTTAGCATTTATCTACACACCGTGCACTGCAACTGAGAGAAAATTTTTTTTGAAAAAATTTCTACCTCACCCTTCCACCAGATATCATCATGTTAGGCGATTTCAACTGTTGTGATAACCCCAATACGGATTGATGGCCTATTCCCAGGGGGATACCCACCTGGACACATTAAATTCAGCACAATGAAGGCATCTCTTGGCTTACAGGATGCTCTTCCTCCCAATTCACTAATCCTTCCCCATATGACAAGACCCAACATATGTGAGGGACTGCTCATATCAATGAGTTGTATTGACCACATCTGCATCCCACAATCCCACCACTCAAGAATCTCCAAATTTACAACAAAATAGATCAATTTTTCTGATCACCTATTTAGTTATGGTGCAGTTAGTGCCAACCCAATCCCACACACAGGTGTCGCCTTGAGAAAGCTTCACCCAGAAAATATAAGATTGCCTCAGATATCTGAATGGGTTGAAAACAAGGCTACAAACCCAGAATTCACAGCCCCATTCACTTTGGATCCCATTGGAACATGGGAAAATTTCAAAAAAGATTTAATCAACAAAACCTGACATATTTCATCACGCAAGTACACCACAGACACAGCCACAATCAATCGTACTTTGGCAGAACTAGACCACCTGGAAATAATTACTCCGAGATCTGGCTATAGCCCTAATTGGGGACGCAAATGGGCAGAAATTTCAGCCCAACTTAACAATCTCATCTTTGAACACCAACACAGAATCAAAGTATCAAATAAAGGTAAGTTCATAAAGGAAGATGAAACCTGTTTGACATACTTTTTCCACCAATTCCACTCCTGAAGAAACCAGCCCATGTGCACACAGGTCCGCAAGACCAATGGCACTGTGGCAACTGACCCTGAGGAGGTCAAGGCAGAAGTACACTGCTATTACACTGAATTATATCACGAAACACCAACAAATTCACAAAAAATTAAATGATTTATTCAAACTGCTGAGATACAAAGTACACCACCAAATTACAATATACTATCCCTTATTACATGGGAGGAGCTTTGGGAGACAATCCGCAGTGCACCACGTAGGAAATGCCCAGGGCCTTATGGGATACCCTACAAATTTTAGAAAAAATATTTTCAACAAATCGCCCCCCTCTCCTATTGGCGTCAATGAGCCAGAGTTTGTTGGAAACACGCCTATTACCAGGAGGCCATGAATCCTACGTTATAACCTTGTATAAAAAGGGTGACAAGTTAGACCTGGCCAACTGGCGCCCAATTGCACTCTCCAACACTGACACAAAAATTCTAACAAAAATTCTAGCAGCTATATTAGGCGCAATTGCATCTGACGCCCTATCACCCACCCAGTTTGGGTTTATACCAGGGCGTTCAATCTGGAACAACATACACCCTGTTGCAAACATTTGCCAATCCAAAGCAACTGGTGCCCTGGTCTTCTTGGATCAGGAAAAGGCGTATGACCGTGTTAGCTGGCCATACCTAAAAGAATGTCTACATGCTTTCAAACTCCCACCAAGATTTATAAAATGGGCGATGCTCCTAACAGAATCTGCAACCATGGCTGTATGCGGCCCTGAATTCCTAACAAACAATATCAAACCATACAGAGGGCTCAAACAAGGGGATCCCCTCAGCCCACTGCTATACAATTTCAGCTTTGACCCGCTCCTCCGAGTAACTGACTCATGTCTCATGGGGATAACCGCACAAGGACAACCAACAGTCAAGATACTGGCCTTTGCAGATGACTGCGTAGCAGGTATAGCAAACAATGAAGATGCCCGACAGCTGTAACACACTCTAGAGGAATACTCCAAGGTGAGCAATGCATCGCTCAACAAAAGGAAGACAGAAATCATCCTTTTAGGCAAATACACAAACAATTGGGCCACAACATCAGAACCTCACACCAACACTCGAAGAAAAAACCCAATTATTTTACCCTTTGCAACACCTCCCACCACCACTCCTGTCCGACACCTTGGAATCTGGCTAGAATCAGGGGGATATGATAATGAGACAATGGAAAGTAACCTGTTACAACGGGTATTCAAACGCGTCGCCTCCCTCAAGGAAAAACCCCAGGACTAATAGGACGAGTTACAGTTGCTAACTCGCTCATCCTCCCAATACTGTGGTACCAGGCCCATGCGATTGCCTTCTCACCTACCTTTATAACCTCAATTCGCGCGCTTATTCAGGGCTGGCTGTGGCCTGGCTCTCACCCTCCTATACGGAAGGAAACACTATTTGGCCCACGCTCAAGCAGAGGCAAGGGACTAATAGATTTTGAGAGCCATGCCAATCACATCCTAGGTACCTGGATAAAGGAAATCCTTGCTCCAGACCTCCCGCAACAACATTGGTCCAGAGCAGCAAGGACTAACTTTGCACAGGCGCTCAAATTAACCAACCCACATAGTCCACCCAGACTACTTTCATACCTTGCCAATTACCCTACTGCAACAGGTCCGCATGGAACCTCCCCTCATTTCAAACATATCCTCCGAACTATCCGCTGTATGGGATGGACCATAGAGAACAAGGTTACTATACAGGGAAGGGGACGACCCAGCCCCCAATTCAAATTAAGAAACCCAGAAAACCACCCCCAGAGGGATATGTTCGCAACAACCCCAAGCATAACTAGGATAAAATACCTAGATATGCTGGAAATTCCCTATGATTTAGCCACACAGAAAGAAATTTGGAAAATGACACACCACCCACTCCTACAACCAAGGATAAGAGCAAACGCGTGGCGCTGTTTGAGAAGGACCTATAGGACGGCGGACCGCTCCAACTCCCTCCACAAAACATGTGTAGTATGTGGAGGGAAGGGATCCCTACATCACCGCCTATAAACATGCCCCCCAACCAAAGCTATATGGCAGGAAGTCGCACGCCTGCTCAAGATTCAAAACGAACAGGAATTCTCGATATCAATGAGTATCTTTGCGCTCCAGATCGAGTCACCAATCCCATCTACCCTCCGCTCCCTAATAATACCCATTGCAATGTGGACAATACACACAATTACATTAGATGCGTTTAAGGGCACGGTCCCAACCATTCATGGGATTATTAACAGATCCATGTCCACTTACTGGAGCACTTCCAAGCCTGGCTCTATGGATATATGAGACCAAGACAAAAAGCGCTCATAGAATCATGGTTCCCACTCTGGTTCCTCCACACAGACCCTTTTCTTCACACCTGCTCCATAGCAGGGAAACTCCTTCGGAGTAGTGCACCAATTCCCCATACCTGGCAGTCCCGCTGGCAACAGGGGTAACTTGAGTACCCTGGGGTGCCCAATTTTTATATTTCTTAGTTATTCTCTTAGTTTCACATATATTCGGTAATGTCTGTCCCCCGGTCAGCTTACCTCGGTTAAATAAAATAATGAATAGAAGAGTTAACCCAACTCAAAGGATTCCACTGAGAATCAACCAGGGTTTTTGTGGGATATCTGCCATACCCTCAAAACGCTCTTTTAAAAAAATTCGGACATGTAATTGTCTGACATATGTCACTAACAATAAGGGCGACAAACCAAAGGAAAAGAGTTCTAAACCACCTGGGCGCTTGCCTCATAGGAATAGACCTGATATAAGTGCTGTCAAACTGAGAACTTTATTAAACTTGTCCATTACTTGCCACAGAAAAGAAGGAAACACCTTTAAAAAGGATACCCCCAATGAAGTAAAATGGGTGAATCTCCACACTTAGGAAGATGATCATGAAGATGACGATTTAGCTAGTGCAGAATACTACATGTTAACTTTTAACCTGATCACTCTCTCTCTGCTCAGCATAACTTTCCAAGCAAAAAAATCTGTAAATTAAAAGTAAACACTTAATCGCACACCAAAGTCTTGCTCTGATGTCATCAGATCCCCCTGATGACTGTCCCAGCGTGGGACAGCGGCGAAACTCCCCCTTCCATTTCCTGTCTGACAGGAAAACGTGCTCAGACTGGCTCGCCCAGTCATTCCAAACCCTTGGGATGATTCGTTCCTCCCAAGGATCTCAATGCCCATCTTGCCCAAACCCAAGTGGTGCCCCGCTGCCCCCTGGTGCTCCCCCAGAGCAACATGCGTTTTGGCCTTAGGGTGGAATATGGGAAATTCTTCCCCTACAATGACCGAGCCATTATCAAAGTGGCTCAGGTGGTGATGACACCAGCCTGTTTCATTGACTTCTGCCCCTATAAGGGGTACTTTGATCTTGGCTTCCCCTGTGAAGCCAATGCAGCCACTGTGACAACTGTGCCACTAATAATCAATAATATATCCCTTCCAAAAACTCAGACCCAGCTCCCAATGGACACCACCTTGGTGGTCCAGTTCGCTGGTTTGCCCACCCACCTCCCCCTGAAGTGCTCCACCAGGAGCTAATGGAAGGTTTGGCAGCCTACGGCGCCAACCCCATATTACAATTTGTGGCCCCAAATGGGGGCACACGCCTTGCTGGGCCTCAGGCGTATGCCATGATCAGCCCTGAATTTACAAAAATTTCTTTGTTAATTCCCCCTCATGCCACCATCCCATCTGCTCCCAACCATCCGTTCTGGGCCTGCGTTGAGGGAGGACGGACGATTTGTCCATCCTGTTTTGAGTTAGACCACTCAAAATGCAAATGCCCATAATCAGAAACTTCCGCTAATGCCAAAAGTTTTCCTGACGCCCACCAATCCGCCACCCACCCCGCGCCAACTCTGACATGAGGTACAATCCTACCTTCCCCTCCTCCAATGCCTGATGCTGTAGCAGCACCTACAGCCACCAATCAGCATCCACCTTGCCCCAATGCCATAAATAATTCATCCAACCAAACATTGGATTGGATCCCAGTTCGATCCTATGCGTCCACATATGAATCAAACAAACCTCAACTGTACGCTAATTCCCCAATCCAATTCAACCAAAATCCATGGGAATTATTTATGGAGTTGACAAATCAGGCAATGTCATTGAAGAACCGACGCTGCAAGTTGAGCGGCTCTGTAACACAGAATAAGATGCAAAATTCCCACCTCAGAAATATGTCCTACAACCCAACACCAAACCATTCTACAGCAACCACCAGCTTGCAGTAGAAGCAGCCGCCACACCAGATTGCCGCCCGTTTTGCAAAGCTGCTGCCAAATCTGTGGCTGTGTTCGCAGGAGGAATTCCATCTCCTGTCATCCCCAAAAATCTTACTGCACAAAGTAAGATCAACATGAAAACTTTACACAAAAACGTCACTGAAGCCATCCAGAATGTGGTAACAGTAGCATGGAATCTGAAAGCAAAAATAGCCTGAACCAACATTGCCACATTTGTTGAACTCCCAAACTCCCACCTCAAAGCTGAAGATGCTTTGGCCAAATACATCGTTGGCATAATGATGGCTAACAACTATTCAGAAGTTCCAGTCATCAGAGATATCAAACCCCATACAGCTGATGCCCACACACCCCTACTATCTGCCTTAACACGCATATTAATCTGGAATGAGATGGATGCGGCCAAAGATGAGCCCCCGATCCCCCCTCTCTGTCCACCATGGAGGGATGGCAGTATTAGCTGTCCACCTGGTTGGTATTTTGTTAGATATGATTCAATTGATCCATCCATTTTGGGCGTTTCAGTAAAATCGTTATTTTTTATTAGATTTTTTAGTTTTAGTTTGGTAATGTCCATCCCCTGGTCAGCTTACCTCGGTTAAATAAAAAGAATACTACATGTTAGGGGAACCTACACGGTGGCTGTGCCTGCTATATTAAGAGCTCAAGGCACTGAAAGATCTAAATCAAGCAATACCTACCTGGCACAAGTGAATCAGCCTACCTGGGTCATCAATTTAGTTAAAGAAGGAGAGCAGTTGGTTGCAGCTACGTTCAAGGACTTGACGCCGGATGGTGAGTATTCTTTTAAAGCTACTACAAGCACTGCTGCTCTTAGTTTGAAGAATATGCTACTTATGTGGTAGTCACTGGAAACCCTTTCAGCAAGAGTTTATGAAAATGGAAGTGATCATCAAAAGGTGCGCGTTTTGGCAGTACTGGACACTGGGGCTCCAGTCAACAATAGCTTATTTAAACTCATAAAGAAGCTGAAGCTCATGCCCAGTATCAATTATAACGTGAAGTAACGCACTACAGTACCTGAAATTTTTCGCACTCTAGGAGCCTATAAGAGCTACCCTTACATTTTGAGAGCATGTTACTAACGGCACCAGAAGTGTTCTTAGACAACGTCACTAAGATTTCTTGATCATGATCAATTTCTCTTAAAGTTTAATGCAAAGATTGCTTTCACAACTAGCATGGTAAGCATCTGAAGTTACCAACTTCCACTGGTATTTAAGGACAAGGATGTCAAACCGCTGAAATAACGTACATTCTAGTTGGAAACAGACCAATATATCTACCCCATATAGTACACCTTAAGTGAGAAAGGTGTTAAGCAGTTACCAAATATTATTAGTGCGGAACTAGGGCTTCTGCTGAGCGCTAGCAAAAATATAGAAACTCAACCAGGGATCAATGCAGGTGGACACTGTCAATTAGTGTGAAGATTCTTCCCGATACCACATTGAAAGTATACAGCCACAACGAGATCCATTAACAGGAACCTAGAGTATGACCAGGGTTCTTTGATACAACCTACCCTGAAGAGTTTAACATTGTTTTGTGAAACATCAATACCCAACCTATCAGAATCAAAAAAGGACAAGTTGTAGCACTGGCCCAAGTGGCCAATTGCCAAGAGTTGGGTCTTTACATGCAGTAGAGGATTTTAATGAGCTCAAGTTTGGGGAGGTAACCCCTAAACGGCAGAAGTATCTACAAGCTGTTAGATTAGCTTAGTGACATCTTCAGCACTTCTTCAATGGTTATGGCTTATGCAAAGGAGAGGTCCACAAGATGGATACCAGTTCTGCTAAATCCTTTAAATCTAAACCATACCACCACTCAAAAGCAGAGGATGCAGTTGTCACACAAGAGCTGACCAAAAACAGGGCTGATAAAACCGTCAAAAAACCATGGGTTTCTCATTTGTTGCTTGTGCGCAAAAACGATGGAACCCATAGAGTAGTCATGGAGTACCTCCGCTTGAACGAGATAACTAAGAAGGACCCATATTGCTTCTGCACATTGATGATGCTTTTAAGTGCTTTAGTGGCTCATAATACTTTTTTGGCGATGAATCTGGCCAGTGGCTATTGGAAGATGGAGATATCGCCAGAGGATCAGGAGAAGTGCGACCTGATAAGTAGCCAGTGGTTGTTTAAACCATGAGGATGCTTCAGGGGCTCTGCAACACCCCTGCTACCTTTCAGTGCGTGATAGATCGTATTTTTAGCAATCTCAAGTTATTGAGTGTGCTGGTATACCTTTTGACATCACTATATTCAGACAAATTTCAAGAGCATCTGCAGCACCTCTGGAAGGTCTTTACATGGCTGCGTGAATCTAATATGAAGTTGAAATGAAGCAAGTGCACCTTTCTCAAGAGACAGTTAAATTTCTTTGGTCATGAGATTAGCCCTAGAGGAATCAAGACTCAAGATGGGAAGGTGAACGCCATTGTGACTATGGAGCCACCAAAGAGCATTAGGGATATACAAGTGTTCCTCAAAATGGTGGGGTCACTACCAGCAATTCATCCTCCAAATTGCGGACTTTGTGGCGCCTCTCACAGACCTGCTTACTAAGATAAAGAAGTTTGAGGGCCTGGAACAGGAGCAGTCCTTTTTGGAGATAAAGTTATGATTGGTAGAGGCACCAATATTGGCCTATCCAGACTTCAACAAAACATTCTACCTCTATAATGACGTCAGCGACTTAGGACTTGGCAAGATCTTGGTACAATTTGGAAGAAGATTTAGTGTATCCCCTGAGTGAGTACAGCTCTAAAGTGTCCAGTAAAAAAAGAACTATATGGTCACCAAGAGCGAGTTCTTGGTAATGATCAGAGCAGCAAACAAGCCAGATGTTAATTGTACAGAGTAAATTTTAAGGTAGTAATGGATCACATGTCGCTCCACTGGTTGTGAAACATGAAGGATCCTAATGGATGACTTTTCTACAGGGCTGTACTCCTCCAAGGCTATTACTTTTTAATCATACATTAAGCAGGAGATAAACACCTCAACGTGGATGGTATAAATTTATTTATTTAACTGAGGTAAGCTGACCAGGGGATGGACATTACCAAACTAAAATCTTAAACTAAAAATAAATTAACTAATTGATTCAAAAAAACGCCCAGATAAACGAATGAATGAATCACACTGAAAAAACAACCAACCAGGTGGGAAGCGGAAACTGCTTATCCCTTCATGGCGGAAGGGGAGGGGGGATCAAGGGGCTCATCTTTTGTGGCAGTTAACCTCTTCCCAGAGTAGGGTGCATGTCAAGGCAGATATCAAGGGCGTCAGGGCATTGGTGGTATGTGGTTCAATATCACTGATGATTGGTACTTCTGAGTAATTGCCAACCATAAAATGGCAGTAATATATTTGGCTAAAGCTTTTTCAGCTTCAATGCGGGCATCTGGTAGTTTAACGAACGTTGCAATGTTGTTCAACTAATCTTAGCTTTCAGATTCCGTGCTACAGTTACCACGTTTTTGGATAGCATTGGTGACATTTTTGTAGGTTGTTTTATTTTAATTTTACTCCTTGGAGTAAGACTTTTGGGGATGACAGGAGGTGGAATTCCTCCTGCGAGCGCCGCCACTGATTTAGCAGCAACTTTGCATAGGGGACGGCAATCTGGTGTGGCGGCTGCTTCTACTGCAAGCTGGTGGTCGCTGTGGAATGGTTTGGCATTTGGCTTTGGGGCATATAAATGAGGGGGGAATTCTGCATCCCATTTTGCATTACAGAAACGTTCAGCTTGCAGCGATGGTTATTCAATGATATTACCTGATTCATCAATTTCATCCAAAAACTCCCATGGGTTCTGGCAAAATTGAATTGGGGAATCAGCGTATGGTTGAGGATTAGTTGATTTGTTGGATGTTGCATGAGATCAGACTGTAGTGCAATTCTGCGTTTGATTGGAAGATTCATGCGTGGCACTGGGGCAAGGTGGAGGCTGATTGTAACGCACTGGCTCCTTCCAATGAGCCACGAATGAGTTGGGCAACAGGATCCATGTTAAAGACCATAAGGCTGACAGGATTCCTGATACCACTCTCCTGGTGCGCGCGCTACAAGATTGGACAAGCACCCCCTGGAAGACAGTTGCAAGTATACTCAACCCCAGCAACATGCCTTGACTCCAAGACAAGGTATAGAGGGAAGCAATAGCCCTCCCAAGCTAATTCTCAAAGTCCAATTCTTGTTGATTTAAGCCAAACATGGCTGCAGTTAGGCAATATCTTTTAAATAAATCCAAATTATAAATATATGAATTTTAGGTTCTTTTATATAATATTTAGCCAAGTTGATAGAAAACAGAACTGAGGAGCCTCCAGCTCCCAGTTCCTTCCTATATACACAGGCTAAAAGCTAAAATAAAATATAATATAAGCTTATGGTGCCAACCTGAATGATGCTTGGTGTAAACTTTACAGCAGGATCGCGGAATCTTTACTCAATGATTCCGTGCCAGTTCTGATCCTCAATGGTTCCGCGCCAGTTCCATTTCGAATCCCAATCGAACTGCGAAACTCCCAAGCACCCGTTTTATTCCATTCTCAATTCAAATCCAAATCGAATCTCGAAACTACCCATTTTTCCCGTTTTCTGTTTAGTTCCAACTTGGACGCCCATCTTGCTCCTTGGCCTACTACAAGCTCCGGCCCCTTAGGCGTCCTTGCCAGAACCAACGCCCCTCCTCCCTCCATACC
>JAKSZP010002398.1:0-11947 GCA_022478985.1 Massospora cicadina | reverse complement strand
GCACTGAGAAAATTTGTTGGTCAATTTTCTTACTTTCCTTTCCAAATAAAATTTTTTGCTAAAAAATCAATTTTTTTATTTTCTGTTCTGACCACATCCCAGATGGCATTTCCCTGGTGGTCCATCGCCCCGCACTCTGGGTGGGCTTTACCAATTCTTTTGGTCACCATGGCTCCCTCTATTGCCAATTGGGCCCAGCGAGTCTGACACTTTAGGTTTTACAGCCCCGCTCTTATAAATTTCTGACAACAATACATGGGGATCTTATGGCCCTATATACAACAATGGATAGAGAGAATACATCTCCCTATCGCCCCCAATGAGTTGGCCTCTCAAGCCAAGAATCTCGTCGAGACTGTCCCAGTAATCCCACCTCCTGCAGTTTGAACCACTGAGTTGTGAATGGGTTCAGTGTGGTTTGCTTTTAGGATACTCCTTACCCTGTTGTTACACCACCACTTCATGGTATCATATTTCCCAGATTCACATCAAGTCGTATGGTTGGAAATGCCTCTGGCATTCTGGCTTGCCTTTTGGGTGTTCACACATCCTGACTGGCAGGCTGGTCTAAACTTCTTCTGCCATTTCCAAGACAGAGTGTCAGCGGAAAAGGCGGCTTAAATCTCAACATATAAAAACTAAATTTTGGGGAAGGTTTTTTAATGGAAAATTTAAACGAGAAAAATTGACCAACAATTTTCTCAGTGCAATGTGACTGATTAACTAGTAGTCAATTTGGGGGGAAAACAAGCTGGGATCTGGTACAAATTCAATCTAACCAGAAAATTATTTGGGAATAGGCAGTTTTATTCTATGGAAACCAACATTGAAAAATTTGGCAGCAGGCCAAGTCACTGTCAGTTCAACCTCAAATGACCAAACTGAGGCTCATCTGCGTTTCCAACGGTTGGTGTGATGGCGTTTAACCTGACAAGCGATGGGAATCCCCCAAGGCCACCCCACATAGGGGTGGGTCCATTTGATTGGGAACAGGTTCAGGATGCCCAACCCGCCCGCACTTAGTCACTGGGCCATTCATTTGGTCAATGGCATCACATCAGCTGCAACGCCTGAATTGTCCACAGGAGACTTTGAACCCTCATCAATGACATCTGATGCTATAGCTTGCACATCGAGGATGGTCCCTGACAACTTTGGTAGGGAGGTGATTTATTTGATCAGCATATTGATCAAATTGAAACTATCAGGCGTTCTGGCCAATAAATCAGTCTTCATGCCTTTCCAGCCATTTGAGATTTAAACATTGGCCAGATTGCCGCTCAAATTAGATCCAATTGATTTCAAATTTGACAATCTCAGCACAGATATCACTGCTTCCCCATAGCAGTTCTGCTAAGGTGAGTATGGGTACTGGGGGTGGAATCTGAAGCAGAAGAGCTGTTACCCAGTGCTCATCTACTACGTGAGTAAGATCGCCCTGAGTAACGAGGGGTACTGTCATCCTCTTTGGTGCCTTCTTGCTCAAGAATGGAAAAATGGCCCAATCAACAGCCAGGGGACGTTCCCCTAGACTTACATCTTCATAGTATGAACTACAGTGACTACGTTATCAACCACCGGAACATATTTATTCATCATACAGATCTGTGAATCCTTTCTGAAATAGATATGATATGCCGGCTTGTTCCCAACCTTGGAAACATACCGTTAATTTTTGCACTGGTTCTTCAGCTGCATGTTATATATGTAAAAACTTCATTAATATTTGCTTCCAATGCGGCTAAAGGGGGCATTATGTGGCAAACTGCCCTAGTAAAACATGAGTGCATGCGTTACCAACTGAGGAAACACCGCAGGGAAAAGCTTGAGCGGAGTAGAGATGGGATGCTCTACCTCCACTATGTCTAATCCACTTGTCCCTAACAAATCCCCAGCTCCTAATTGGGAAGGATCTGAAAACCAATTGGATAAATTAATATACCAACAGCTTCCATCTGATATCCCTGCTTCCAGTTCCAAACGTGTAAATTTACCCTCAAGATCTGTTTTTTGCCAGGAAGCGCCAAAGCCATATGCGTGGCAGATCTTGGAACAGACTGGCACAAGTATTGAGGATAAACCGATGGCTGCTAATTCTTTGGTAGGAGTCCACACCGCCATTCTGGTGGGAAAAATCATCAATGAGTACCCTCAGGTCAGCAAGAGCATCTCCTCTTTCTTAAGTAACATTAAGCTCTTAGACATACATGCAATAAACACTGATGGTTCCTCTTATTTGGAATGTACTGATTGTGACATTTTTGTTCAAAATACAAAAATCTGTGCTATCATTGATACTGGAGCCCCTGTAAACATAGTCTCTACCCGGTAGGTGGCTAAGCTTCTGCTTAAACTGGATGAGGACCATTGAGTAGTATACAGAACCATGGAGACGCATAGCACTGTATTTGAAGGTGCATATAGTGCATTGCCCTTACAATTTGGGTCTGTCTGAGCTTCTGCCCCAGCAGTGGTTCTGCCAAAAAACAACTATGACATGCTAATCAGTGCAGCATTTATGAGGAAATTAGTGTTGTGATAGAAATGGCGGAGGAAACACTTAATATTTTAGGACAACATATTTCTGTTTATTTTACCTCATGTGGAATCCCAACGGACTCATTCTGCTCTAGTCAAATCAATCTAGCATACAGAAGTGGAGTAATTCCCATGCACTATTGGCAACTGAAGCAATGGACCAGGGTCCTCCCCAACCAGATTTATGAATACAAAGGGATTCCGCTTTGAGAAGCAAGCGATTGGAGCATAACCTCTGGACACCAATGAATAGTAGGGACTGAGCTCAAAATCGATGTCCCAAAAGGGCTTTATGGAGAAATCATTGCTCCTTACAAACACTCTCAGCCCAAGCCACATGTGGCTCCAGAGTTTCTGCTACCTGGGAATGGAGAAGTGAAAGCGCTACTAGCAAATTTACAAAAGGAGACCATAACAATTCAGAGGCACCAAGTGGTGGCTTACTTACACTTTTCTCCTATAAAAGAAGTCCACTGTATTCGAGATTTTGGCTCTTGGGAGGATCTCGGACTGCTGACAAGCTCTCCACTTGGCGTATTGACTGTGGTTCCACGGGAAGTGCTTATTGGCTTACTGACAGAACAACAAGAACAGGCTATGGCGTTATTTGAAAAGTATTGAGATATTTTCACACATGATGATCATGATTTGGGGTGCGCTCAAGGGGTGGTACATTGGATAGATACCAGGGATCACCCTCTCATTCAATTGCGACCTATTAGATGTTCTAAAGCAGCGGAGGAGGTTGTTTCCGATGAGGTGGATAAACTTATCATGCAGGGAATGCTAGAGCTATTGAATAGTCCGCGGGCATCACCAGTGCTCATAATGAAGAAAAAAGATGGCTCAAATTGGGTGGTTATTGACTATTGCAAGCTCAATAACATAACGAAGAAGAATTCCTACCCTCTTCACAGATTGATGATGCGTTAGACCAATTGGGAGGAGCGTACTATTTCTTGGTCATGGATCTGACCTTGGGGTATTGGCAGATTGAATTGCCATCAGTGGAATGGAAAAATGTGCTATCATAACGTTAAAGGAATATTCCAACCTACTCACATGCCACAAGGGTTGTGCAATGCCCCAGCTACATTCCAGCGTGCCATGGATACAATTCTAGATGATTTAAAGTTGTCCTGCGTTTTAGTTTATCTTCATGATATCAACATGCTCTTGTGGACATTTACTGAACACCTTGGCCATTTGGAACAAGTGTTTCGACGCCTCGCTGCTGCTAATATTAAAATCAAGCCTCAAAAGTGCCATTTCTTTAAAGAAAAATTGGAATACCTCGGGTTTGTCATGGATTCAACTGGGCTTAAACTGCAGCTGGCTAAAGTGGAAGCGATAAGCAAGATGACCTACCCAGGTAGTAAGCGGGACATTCATGTGTTTCTGGGGATGGTTGGGTACTACCATAAGTTCATTCCCAATTTCAGTTGTATTGGGGCCCCACTTTTCAAGTTGCTGAAGAAAAACTCTTTTATCTATTGGATGGAACAATGCCATAATGCTTTTGACGTATTGCGCTCCGCGTTAGCAAACACACCCATATTGCAATATCCCAACTTCACAAACAGTTCATAGTGCAGGCGTATGCTTCTCTCTCTGCTATGGGGGCAGTATTAGTCCAGAGAGCACGATGATGGCGTGGAGCATCCTATTGCCTTCTGTAGTTGAAGCTTGAGCTGTCACAAACAGAACTACACTTTTACTGAGTGAGAATGTTTAGGGGTAATATACGCTTATAAAAAGTTTTAAGTATATCTGCATGGGGTACGATTCCAAGTAGTAATGGACTATGCTTCCTTGCGTTAGTTGCAGAATCTGCATGAACCGGAAGGGCGACTTGCACGTTAAGCATTAAAGCTCCAAGCATATGATTTTGAAATTGTACACCATTCAGGAGCTAAACACCAAAATGCGGATTGTCTCTCTAGGCTGCCAACAGTTGCTATCACAGCAGATTTACCTGACATAATGTATGAGAAGATGGCGGTAAACAAATACCAGGATAAGCCACTGCATGTGATCAAGGTATTAGATGGACTTAGGGCGGATACTTTCCTACTTGGGTAGAACTATATAAGCGGATTGGCAACATGACGTTGATTTTCCCTAAACCTTTGGCCCAACCTGTGATAATTATGGATGCTCATCAGGCTATAGGTCATGGAGGATTGCGGAAAACACTGGAGATGTTGTGACCATGATACTACTGGGAGAGCATTCATTATGACATATTGGAAACAGTTAGTTGTTGTCATCAGTGTCAATTGGAAAAACCATTTCACAAGAGAACCACATACCAGCTGGTTAACCCCTGGTTCGCCTGATGCACCGTTTCTATTGATGTAGTGGGGCCTCTGCCAACTAGTACCAATCAATCCAAGTATATTATTGTCGCCATAGATCATCTGACTTAATGGGTGGAGGCCAGGGGCATCAATGATTTTTTCATAGTTACTACTGCCAAATTCATCATAAAGTGTGTTGTACAGCGACATGGCTGCACGCAATTCATTTTAATGGATAATGGAACAAATTTTACTTCACAAATTCTGCTGAAGTTGAACGAGTTGATGGTGATCTGTTGGGGTTTAACCACCCCATATCATCCATAATCAAATGGAATGGTAGAGAGGGTTAATGGAACCCTAGTGAACATCCTCTGTAAATTGGTAAATGATTGACCCTTGGAATGGAGCACCCTTCTACCCACGGCTGTATGCACATACAATATTAGCTATCATTTGTCCACTGGTAAGAGCCTGTTTTAACTGTTGTATGGTCAACATCTGGCTTTGCCTGCATTGCTTTATTCATGTGTAGAGAATACTGGTGGAGTGGACCCCCAGCGTTATTGAAGACTCTTATGGATAAGTTGATCAAGCTGAAAGTGGAAGACTACTCCACCAGTTTGGCTAAGAAGATTTGCGATCAGGAAGCTGATCAGAAGTGACAAAGCAGACTTCCACTGTACTCCATAGGGGACCATGTTTTATTCCACGATCAGCACAGTTTTGGGAGGAAAAACAAGCTTTCTAGCATCTGGGTTGGTCCATTTGAGATAATTGAAAAGACTGCATGGTTGTTTACACCATCAAGGAACCTGCAGGGGTCAGATCATCAACTGAATTCACACAAAGTTCCTTTGAGCCTACAAACAGTGAGAGCATATTGTCCGTCAAAGGGAGGGGTAGTGTTGGGAAGTTGATATGACTGGATGATATGCTAACCATACAATGGATTAGAGGGGGGAATCAGGATGAGTCTCAAGACTAACAAAGAAAAGTATACAAATAATAATAGATTGAAATGTCAACCAATTGGAAAGAATCGGAGACTACGCCAAGATTGGAAAAATGAGAATTTCGAATCAAAAGGGAAAACAAATAGAAGACATCAAGCTGAGGATGCATCCAGCTTGGGGAATCGAGTTATAAAGAGTTACAGAGAGGATTGATGGGGGTTCGTTCTAAAATTAAGTTGTTGTAGAAGGGTCTGCATATTAGTTCAATAACAAAGGTCAAAATAAGGGGCGATAGCTCCGTGTGAAAAGTTTATTAGTTTTATTATAGAATCAGTAATCTTTATATCATCTGATTTGGTTGCCCAGTGGCTAATACCCTGTGCAAACTGACTCGCCAGAATCAGGACTCTACGCTGAGAATTAACACTATATAAAGTATCAGTTTGATTAATTTTACTTGATCTTTCTCTGGTATTAGGATTTTAATATGCCCCTAATATATAAAGCAATCAGATTATTTAAATATCTGCTGATCCGCTCAGGATAAACCCTTTAGTAGATATGGGAGTTATCAAACGTATATGATGAATATTGTTTAATGAAAACCCTTACTAAATACTAATTAAGCTGCTGGAATTTGATTCTGCCATATTACTAATGTTTCATCAGGGATGATCCCTGATAACATACTTAATATTGTTTAATTGCCAGTTTAATAATTGGCAATCTAGTTATACTAGTTGATAAAGTTTATTGGTAATTGACTTAGGGATTTATGATTAGTTGATGAAGCATTGACATTGCTTCTGGTAGCAACTTGTGGGTTAACCTTTTAGGTAACATGACCTGCTGTTAATAGGTAAAAGGTTCATTACCTAACCAGGCTGCTAGCCTAATTAGGGTAAACCACTGAGTTTGAATGGAAATTTGGGACACGTTTGTAATTTAACCAGAAGGGGCCACATTGCTAGTCAACACTAGAATATGATTAGATAGATGAGAAAGATTATCATTGAGTGAAAACTTGGATGGTTATATATTGGTGATGTCTAATGTATCAAGTGAGGTGCCAAGGGAATAGTTAGACACCAGATCTCTATAAATTCCCTTTATTTTAAGTAAATAAAGCAGAATCTTAATAAGTCTCATAGATATCTAGTCTGGTGCACCTGTTATAATTTTTGCTCTTTAGCTTAGAGTTAAAGGATCAGATATCCTTTAACTAGATAAGGCTTGTCAAATTCTCTGTGGCTCCTGCAAAAAGAGAGGAAGGGAGAAGTTTCCTTGAGACACTGAACCTACTGAGGTTAGGTTAAGTTTTTAGAAAGGAAAGAGGTTATTTTAACCAGACTTGTCAACTCTAGAGGAAGAGTTGAAGGAATAGTATTTCACTTGTTGTCTGCATAGTTTATCAGTACCTTCACAGTGGGTTGAAGGAAGTTTGCCAGTACCTGACCTAAGGAGAAACCTGAGTAGAAGAGATCCATTTGGTTATGGAAATTCAGTTGGATACTAGTCTTCACACTAGTATCCTAAAATCATACATTATATCAAGTTATATGTTAACAGTTATTACTTTAGCATATCAAAACCTGTTCAGTAGACTTTAGAGCTTAAGTGAGCAATACAGCTTAAAATTTTACATTTTGGTGCTCAGTAGATGGTCAATTGAGTAGTCAACTCTCTAAAATGTTACATTTGGTGCTCACTACAGGGGTATTGAGTTTTTAAATCCAAAGAAATAAAAGAATGTATAAGAACAATGTCTTAAAAAACAAATTTAGGAAGCTGTGGACAGAAAGAGATACTTTTATTTAGAATATGCTGATCTTCTCTTAAGTCTTCCACATGTAAATCTGAAGTATCTACTTTTTTGAGCAAGTGATGAAATCCAAGAAGAAAATCGAACAAGTCAGAAAGGCCAATGACATTTTTTTATGAAAGGGTCACCTCGTTGAAACAGGAGGAGGCTGAATCAAAAAGTTCATATCTTATAAAGTTGAATGAGAAGTGGATATAGAATGCTTCCACCAGATTCATGGAGATATATTGCAGATGTTAAAACGTTTAGAAGCCCTTAAAAATCACAGGTGTGATTGCACCCAGACAGAGGTGAATGAAGCTAACAAGGAGATGTACAAAAATCCTGCTAAGAAGGTACTAACCTAAAAGAAAATATTCCTAGATCTTTTGTTTCTTTTTAGAGATAACTCTCAAAGATATACTATTGTTATTCACACTGATAAGCATGAATCTACTGCCATTTTTAGTGATGGAAGAATTTTGTAATACGCCAAAATCACCGAATTTTTGATGGGATAATGTACTAAAATTTCTTCTTATTCAAAATGAAAATGTTCAGATATGGGAACTGACAGTAAGCATTAACTATGATGACCTGCTTAGACACTGACTGTCAAAATCTGGCGTTACCCTTCTCAATGGGAATACATGGATGTACAGCAATACTAATGAGGCAATTATGTCTGAGTTTGGTAGCCTATACGGATGTTCAAATGTTAACAGGAGTTTATAGGAATCCAGTTGAAAAGATGAAACATCAGTAGCTTTCATTTACCAAATTTACCAATAATTGCAAACCCTAGCTGGTGCAAAAGCTTTATCAGATTTCAATACACGCATAGCAATGCAATTGGCGCTTCTGCCCATCAGAAATCTGCGCCACGCCGTGGTGATGGCGCTGACAAATCAGACTTCTATATCACAGATAGTGTGATATATGAAGATATAAGGCGTGACGTTTGTGCGCCTAATTGATTTGATGAAGAATTTCTGGCTGATGAGGATCAAACTATGGTAGAATTTAAAGATGACTTTATGGAAAAGTAAATGATCAGCAGAATCAAGAGTTAATTGGGAAGAAACCTGGTGGGCCAAAATGGACATATAAAAAAAACCACAATTGGAAATGTGGGGCGACTTGACATTTGACCACTCTATAGTGGGGGAAGAAGCTGAGAAGAAAAGTTAATTTTTTTGTTGACTCAAGGATTTGAAAAAACTGCTCAAGCTATGGGAAAAAGGTCAGAAGTCTTTACCTTCCACTGATTTTTGAAGAAATAATTCTCTATTTTTTGCCCTTAACTTTTGCAAAGAATTCTTAGCCAATGTTCACACTTTTCTAAGCTCATTTTGGTCCTTTTCATAACATGAATACTTGATAAATTTTGAAATGAATATATGTAAATCTCCTTTTTGAATGCATATATGTGTCTTTAGATTTATATCACCCCCCATTTTTTTGAACACATATATGCGTCAAATCATTTAAAGAGGTACTTCTGAACAATCTACATTGCTAAGAACTTGTTTCTCCAGATATCTGCTCAGAAAAAGTAGATACTTCAGATTTACATGTGGAAGACTTAAGAGAAGAACCAAAGTACTTAAATCTAATAATGAATTTAAATGCTATCATGAGAGAAAAGTCTAAAATAAATTCAATTGATCCAGAAATTGTAGAGGAAGTTGCTTGACCTTACGTTAGTCAATTAATGGAAAAGTCAATAAATTCTGAGGATTACATAATTGACTCAATTTGAAGTTGGATGAAGCTAACATTGCCGTACCAATCTGTATAATTAATGGGACATTTCCAGATCTTCTAGTGGAATTAATTTGAACATTAGGAATGGCAAACAAGGCATATAACAATTTATGAAAAAAATGATGATTATGGTTGAATGGAACTAGTGATTGGCAATAGAGTCACATACCATGAATTTAGAGGAATCAAGAGTCAGCTATCAAAAGATAAATTGCAATTAGCCCTGTAAAAATCCGTGACAAGTCAGGAATGGAGGCCCAATGGATGAGACCATTTGAGATTATGCCAAGTTGGTGAGAGTTGTCTTTATGATGAGAAACTTTGCAGATGGTCATATAGTGAAGCATGTCCATACTTGTAAGAATTTTATATGACCACACTATCCAGCTTAGGATCAATTATTCTTTAGTTTTTCCAATTATTGGTTAATTTATTTAATTAGCCTATAAATTAATCTATAAAACAACAGTTTAATCACAGTTTCTGTTCAGAAATAATAGACAATTGAATGGTTAATTGTAATTTAAAATTGATCTGTATATGATGATAGTTAGATCTATGATTTAGTCAAGGATTGTTATCAACAACGTGTTGATAAATAAATAAGCTTAGATAGAGCAATTACTAATGGGCAACTGATTGGTTATAGTAGGTGATGTGATGGCTTATTAAAATGGCAATTTAATTATGCTATAATTTATAAAAGTCAGCTGGTCTTCCCAAAATAAAGCCAAAATATATTTTCATTGGCTAGACATGCCAATACAATCATGATTGCAACTATTAATGTTGTAATTCTGATATGACTGGGCAATAAGACCTAAGTAGTTATGGTGGAATGAGAAAGATTGGCCAAACAAAGTAGTACAGAATATTAGTGTAATTGCCTTGACATAAGGTGATAGGGCAATACTGAGATTTGAACAAATAATTAGTGGATTGTCTTCAAATTATGTGATAAGGCAATGTCAACATATGACAAATAATTAGATCACCTCAAACTAAGGTAGTTGTGAATTTAATGTTTAGTAGACTCTGCTGGACCAATGAGAAAATGGCAGAAATAGTCTAAGCAAAAAAGGTCAGCATTGACTAAAGTTGCTATTATAAGCAAGATGAGAGGATTCAAATGTGAGGACTGTTATTAGGGAAAAGAGAGTGGAGCAGCAAGCATCTGCTGAAAATAATATGTTAAAATAAAGAAGTTTCATTGGGGCACTTGCTCCTATTTATTATATTATACTTTTAAGTGTGTTTTGAGGACCAACTATCTCCATATTGTGCACCCTATTGCTCAGTGGGCTCAACCCTGCACAAAAAACCCTTTGCCATATCAACTAAATATTGCAAAATTTATATCAGTGGTTCTCACTACAGGTGGCTCATTGATCAATCACAAAAAGATATAAATTCTCCAGTTGTTGGCCATGTTGCATCCAGCTTGCTTATACAGGGGATCTCATGACACGCTGCAGCAGTTAAATACGCAGAACTCAAACTTGCCTTGGACGCTGTGCTCAAAAGGCAGGATGAGCTTCTTCAGAAGTTTTTATCAATAAGCTGCCCCCCTTTGATCAGGTGGGAATATTTATGGATTCTTTAAGCAATTTAAGTTTGCAATGAAAGGAGCCTTGTATCAGTATAAAGCAAAACTGTTAATATTCACATTGGATGTTGTGGGTGCCAACTAAGTCACCTGCTATCTTCCAAATAGTTCAGTTGCGTAATGAGAAGTGAAGGACACTGTGCTGCAGTTGTTTGGAAAAACCTTAAAGAAATTGCAGCGGAAGGCTGAGTATTTGACCATCAGGTTTCAGCATAATGTGACCCTCACCACGTTTGCTGATCAATTTATGGTGGAGGACCATATGTTAAATGGGGCAGGGACTTTACCTAAATCTGACCTGTGCATTGAGACGACCTCTGAAATGAAGCCATACCACAAGCTGTACAATGTCATGGCCCTAACTTTGGATGACAACGTACTCCTGCTTAAAACTGTTTAGTTTTTGCGCCATCTATATGTAACCTTCCTTCGACCTAATACAGAGTGGAACTATACTGCCACCGTTGTCAGACTGTCTTATTTGGTGGAATTCGCCTGTCCAGTTCAGAGTCCGCTGAGTTACCCCAGCAGTTCAACTTCTGCTCCATACCTGCTTATTGTCAATGGCCCAACTACCTACCTGGGCCTAATTATGCCACTCGCCCATAATTAAGTTATCAGCAAGGCCATCTTACAATGTCAAGGATGCAGGACTTATGGATTAAATTGTTTTGAATGCGGTCATCCTGGGCACCTGGCACAAGGTTGCCCCAATTGTTGATTCAACTATGTATAGCAGGACCAGTACTGTCAGGGAAAAGTCAGAGAGTAGTAGAGATGGGACTCTCTACCTCCACTATCCCAAACCCAAACATTTCATCTGAACCTATCAATGTATATTCCATGGAAGTCCCCATACACGATGCATTCCTATATCAGCAGCTAAATAGAGGTGTGGATATATTGCATGAGTGCAAGCTGAGAACATGGCATAAGGAAGAACTCTGGAGCAACCAAAGCCATACGCTTGTCAAATGCC
>JAKSZP010002397.1:0-11986 GCA_022478985.1 Massospora cicadina | reverse complement strand
AAACAATGGGAACGGGAACCCCCCAGGTCCAACCCAAAACCCCCCGGATGACTAAAACACCCAGATCAAGGATGGGCTACTCTACAAGAAAGTCAACAAGAGGTGGCTCCCCATGTCCAGCCTTTCTCTCGTACTGACATCACCCGGGAAAGGGCCATACTCTGTTGGGCAGGGTGGGTCAAGAAGCCCCATGAGTGGCTGAAGTCACACTGCTCTGGGACCAAATATTTAAAACCATCCAAGAGGTTCTGGAAGCTTGTGTGACCTGCCAACCCCAAGCCCGGGGCCCAAATGATATCAGCACTCCATTGTTGCCCCAAACCCAAAACCTTTAAATGACATTAGTATCACCGTGATGGGTCCCCTCACCACTGGGCTCATGGTCACAAGTTTTTATTTCCTTGCCATAGACCATCTAACAAAGGGGGCAAGGTGATCTCAGTCCCTGCAGCCACCGCTAAGGCTACCACCCCATTTCTTGCTCGCTCCATTTTCACCCAGCATGGGTTCCCCCAAACCTTGCTCTGGACAATGGTTTGAACTTCACCTCCCAGGTAGTACAGGAATTAACTTCGTTATTTGGCACCATCCAGAGTTTTGCTGCTCCTACCACCCTTCTACTAACGGGGTGGTGAATGGAGCTAACGGAACTCTTGTCTTCATCCTACAGAAATTGGCTGCCTCAGATCCTGCCCACTGGAACCATTATTTGCCCAGCGCCTTGCTTGCCTACCGGGCAAGCTATCACCGTGTCATCAAAATGTCCCCATTCAAAGCCTGTATAGGCGGGCACCTCAGCTACCCAGTAGCGTCCAGCCCCTACTCGAAGCCTTCACCCCAAGAACACCAATTTAAATTTGAGGGCTCTAGCTGATGAAATTTTCCGGCTCTAAGCCCAAGCCACTTAAGGCATTGTTACCACCACTGGAATAGAGACATCCCAATCAAATCTCGGATGACCCTCCTTACCAGAATTTCAACTAGGTGACCTCATTCTCTTTTATCATCATTGACCTGGAGGCTGAAAGAACAAGCTCAACGTACTGTGGTCTGGACCCTACAAAGTTATACACAAGGTGAAGTCTGAGTACTCCATTGCCAACATCAATCAGGGGACTTTTGTAAACTGGGTGCATGGTCAGTTCCTCCAGCTGTACACCCCCTCCAACAGGATCTTGAAGGGCCTTGTCAGGATTTGAGATAAAAATTGTATCAAATTCCCATCTTCTGAATCCAGCTGTGCTGAATTGGTCATCAAACCTAATCAAGCTAAAACTCTTTCAGGATCATCCTCACTTATTCCTGAGTCACGTGGAGCAGCCTTTCCACCCATTCAGTCAGGTGAGCGATGCTATCCATTAAGGACGCCCTCAAGGAGGCCATTCTAGAAGATCAGTAAAGATCCTGATCCGATGAGGCTCCAAAGATCCCAAAGGCACCGAGTCCCAATGCACCCTATAAATATCGAAGCCTTTTAATTTAATAAATCATTTGGTATTCTAACTCATTTTTCCGTTTCCTCCTCAGTGCTCTTTTCTGATTTTTCCAGCTTTGAGCCACTGCAAACCCCAGCGCCAGTCCAAAGAACTGTAGCACTGACAGTGCTACTCAAAAAAGAAGAAATGCCCTTGCTGACTTGAGGATACTCCCTAGTAATTTTCTCAACAGAATGGCTATGGTAACCCCTACTAAAGGAGTGATGTTCAGTGAAGGATCCGGTTTAATAATGCCAGTCTGTTCCAGGATCTGCCATGCATATGGCTTCTTCATGTCCTGGCAAAGCTCAGCCTGATGGGGTAGCCTTTACTCATGGAAGTGGAAGCAGGAGTATCCAAGGAAAGCTTCTGGTATAACACATCATCCAATTGAGGGTTAATTTCTACCTGAAAAGATGTTTGGGGATTGTTGAGGAAAAGTTATATGGAATTAGCGGAGCTAGAGCATCCTGTCTCTACTCCGCTTGAGCTTTCTCTGCTCAATTATCCTAGTTGGCATTGCATACACATGTGGTTGACTAGGGCAATTGGCTGCATAATGCCCTCTTTGTCCACACTGGAAGAAAGTGTTCATAAACGGTGCACATCTGGGCCGGAAAGGGTATATTGACTCATGTGAGGGATGACTACATTCCAGCAGCTGATAGCCCAATTGCTGTGACCTATATCCTACAAGGGTTGGAGCGGGGGCAACAGCGATTTTAGGCTACATTGGGGGCGCTGTTCATGGCAGAGAGCTGTCATAAGGCGTTCATGATCTGAATAAGTCTGGTATCCCCATCCAACACATAAGCCATAGATTTATATAGTTCCCGATATGGTTTGACAGCCTCAGTCATTGCTATGCTTACATCTTCAGTGGTTAAGATATTGGCCCCAAGCATAACGTGTGCTTCTGCTGAAAACCGCTCAGTAAAGTCTGACAGAGTTTCATTTTGGTCAAACTGTATAGTCATAAAGTCAGCTTTTTGTTGACACATCCTGGTAGCGCCCCAGAACAGCCGGATGATAATTGCTTTTACTTGTGCATAAGATACTGAGCTGTTAGGAAGATAGCAGGTCACCTGATCAGCGCTTTCCACATCCAAAGAGGACAGCAACAATTTCACTTTTCATCAATCTGTAGCTCCTTCCACAGCAAATTTGAACCACTTAAAGTAACCGTGTAGGTTCTTTTCATGACTGAAAGGAGGTAATTTCTCAATATGAACAAATTTGCTTTGCTCTGCGAACTGTTTGTTGATCAACTGCTGCAGGGTTTCATATCATTGTTTCAATTTCTGGCGGACTCCTTTCTTCATTCAGTTGCTTTTCCACAGATTGTATTCTTAAAAGAACTTCTTTGATTATATACTGCAAGCAGGTTTGCTGTTGGAACAGAGGAGGACTCCTCATTGTAGAGTAATAGGCTTTCTGGTTGTTTTCAACTATAGTTGCTTAGTGGGCCCCCTGTAGTGAGCACCACTGTCAATTTTCAGCGTTTGTGGCTTGATTCCGCTGAGCTGGTTTTGCACAGGGTATGAGCCACTGAGCAACCAAATTGGATGATATGAGGATCGCAGATTTATAATAAAACTTTAATAAATTATGTATGGAGCTATCGCCCCTTATACAACCTTTATTTTACTATAAATTGCAGACTTATCTGCGCACTCTCCCTTTCTCCTAAAAAACCTCTAAACCTTTTATCTTTCATCAGACTCTTTATACTTCAGTTCCCCAGCTGGATGCATCCTCGACTTGGTACTCTTCTCTTCTGCTTCCTATTTCAACTTACTCTCATTTTGTATCAAATCTCAGCATAAATCCTCTTGATTCGCCGAAGGCCTCATTTTGAAGCACTTAAATTCCCAGTACCAGTTCGATTCCAGCGGATTTCATCTGTTCTGCCATATATTGACTTAGAGCTTATCATCCAGTCATATTGAAATCGTGACACAAGTATATACTCATAACCATAGATTACTGACCAGGTGGGTGGAAGCAAGAGCATACAGGGATTTAGGGGCCATAACCACTGCTAAGTTCATTATGGAGTGCCTCATACAGCAACATGGTTGTCCACAGTTTATTCTCATGAACAACAGAACAAATTTCATGTCACATATCCTTCCTAAGTTGGATGAGTTAATGGACATCCATGGGTTCTTTACTACCCCATACCACCCTGAATCCAATGGGATGGTTGAACAGGTCAATGGCACTTTGGTGAACATTCTCTGAAAAGGGTAAATGATTTAGCTGCCAAAAAGGAGTACTCCTGCTATCCACCACCATCTTTGAATATAATATTAGCTATCATTTTTTGATGGGGAAAATTCCCTTCCAATTACTCTATGGAATACATCCAGCTTTTCCAGCACTGCTTTATTCCTATGTAGAGGATACCAGCGGAGTAGAGCCCCAGCACTCTTTTGACTAACTTAACTGACATACTGATAGAACTTCAAATTGAAGTTTACTTTACTAGTTTAGCTAAGAAGATTTGCAATCAGGCAGCTGACCAAAGTAGACATAGCAGACTTTCACAGTTTATTGTAGGAGATTATGTCTATATCTATGACCAACATGGATTTGAAGAAATAAGAAGCTTGCCAACATATGGAGTAGACCAACTGAGATCATTAAGAAGACTGGAATTGATGTCAACACCATTAAGAAGCCCACGGGTGGTCAAATTATCAACTAAGTACATGCTAAGTTCCTGCAGCTTTATAAATAATAAGGGACTTATCCAGTCAAGGGAGATAATGTCAGGTAATTGGTATGACTTGCTGATAAGTCCAAGTTTAATAGATTGTTTTTAAGTTGGTGAAAGGGAATTTGAACTTGGATAGTCAATTTGGTGAATAGAGTAAATCCTGCAAGAAACTCAATGATGAGGCAAAACCAGACAAGTTCTGCAAAATGATTAATAGCTAAGCAGAAGGGTCAGAATCGATCAAAGCAACAAAGATAAGAGTGGGATGAGAAGACAGAAGGGAGGTCTTTTTGAAAGAAAACAAAGAAAGAGAGTGAGAAGGAAGAAGGAATTGCATGCAGAAAGAGTCTACTGGTTTTATTATATTAAATAAAGATTGCCTTCTATACTAAAGTTTATTAAGTTTGTTTGGTGGACCAACAATCTCCACATCATTTGTCTGTTGCTCAGTGGGCTCAACTATGTGCAACTTATATGGCATATTTCAAGTATATCACCAAAATTATAATAAGCATATTATCAAATTGAACAACGCACATACAAGAAACCTGTGCAAGTTGAACAAGGGAGCCAAAGCAAGTATTATTCAAAATGAGGAATCATATCCCAAACCTATCATTTGGAACTTAATTGAGAGTTCAAGCTCCCAAAGTTTTAACATAAGGGTTCCAAAATGGTATAATGTCCAATTGAACAGAGTAATTCACCTGATTTGCATTCAAAAACCCTGGTATATAAAGAAACAGGATGGGTTCCATTTTTGTCATTAAAGTTTAAATCACTCAAACCCAGAGGATCAGCCTATAAATAGGTCTTTCTAAATTTGGTGCGGATGCCAAATTTCTATTTATTAAAATTCATTAAGCTTTAAACTTGCAACATGGCTAATTTAATAGATGTAAATAAGTCTTGTGCATTATCCATGACCATTTAAATAAGAATTAAATAAATTTCATCTCTCAATTCTGTGTATTTATGTGGTTTCTGCTAAATAAAATTTTATTTTATAAATTTTAAAATTTCTTATTTTATCTAACAGGATATACTATTATGAAATTATTTTTTCTGAGCCAAGAGACTGAACTCAGTCACTTGGTGGAATCCCCTCTTGCCCTCTCCTGGGGTCAAGGGGCACTGTTAAGGCTAAGTAGCATCTTAATCCTTCTTCAAGGTTTGATTCAACCCCAAAATAGTAATATGTGAGTATCCAGAGTTCTATCTGAGGTGCTTTCAGGTTTATGGACATTTACCTGGCTGGTGTTATCCAACGTTTTTGTCATGTACTGAAAAGACCCTAACTTTTACACATTTGGTAAATTCTTTGCAATCTAATTGGTTAGCCAATCCTGTTAAATACAAAGCCACATTTGAAAAGTTTAATCTGAGTTGAATGATATATGATAAGATGATATCTGTTTAATGGTAAATGAAATATTAACAAAGACTTAAACAAGCCCGGCATAGAACATATCGCATGCTTTTGCCCTTTTTACCATTAGGTAAAAGATAACCCCTTTTCCAACCTATCATTGCCCAATAAGGGGAAAAACCCCCAGGGGTACCTGTGAATTGGATACTTGGGTTTGGTGAGATACTTAAAGCCAAAAATTTTTTTTAACCTAATTTATTAATTATCAAAATAGAAATATTGAGTACATTTATTAGGTTGACCATCTGATAGGTTGAGGGATATCAAAAAGATATCTAAGTACATAAAAAAACTGAAAAGATGGTTACATTGTTGGTCATATTACTTCTAAGTAGAATATTTGACAATTCTAAAATTTTGGGTGGACAATGTTTTATCACACTGCTATCAGCATGTAAAGTTACATTAAAATTGGGTCAGTTGAAACTGAGATCACTGAAGAAAAAATGTAGTTTACCTAGGGATTTATTATAACGATAGAGGGTTGATTTAAGGTATAGATATAGGGTTTAAAAAAGATAGCTATCTTGTTATATAGATAAATAATTAAATGACACCTTTACCCCCATTTTAAAATAGGCAGGGGTTGCTTAAGTGTTGTTTTAAAATTTTTTTTTAAATCCGTTTGGAGCTTTTTTAAATTTTTTTAAGCCTCACTGGATGTGATTTTTTAAATCAAGAGATAGTCATATTATTTCGCATAAATAGGTTTCTACAAAAAAAAATTGTTAACTAAAATTTTCCAAAAAAAGGGAGACCTTAGTGCTGGGTCCCTTTGCTAGGAATGTGAAGTTTCAAGAGATTGGTTTATTAGTTTCTGAGATTCCCGAAAAAACAACCTAGACCACCTAGAACTTTTTTTTTATATAGATAAATTTTTGATATTGTGAGTGGAGTTTATTTAAAAACAGCAATTTGTTAAATAAAAACTCTGTACCGGCCTATCTAATCAAATAGTATAATTGAGATGTAAAAAGGGTGTATTATATAATGATGAGAAAAAAAAATATAATTTAAACAAACACCTTTTAGAATAAGATAAGATCGATTTAGGTATATCCTAGATTAAGGTGAGTTCAATTCTTCATTATCACCCCCAAAATGGAAACAGGTAACCCACAATTTAATAAGATAATATGAAAGCTAGAAAAATAGCAAAAGTATACTGATTAAATAAATATAATATTTAGTAAAACAGTATAATAATTATAAACATTTTTAAATTTTTAGTTTTACAAATCATTTAAGTTTTTTACGTTATTTGTTTCATCTATTTTAATAATCTAATTAACTGGGTTTATGATTAATAAAAGGGACTTGAGGTGAAGTAAAATAGTTCAAGTGTATTAGTTTCTAAGCTTCTTGTAGTTTTGGTATGTAACTTTTGATTGGTTCAGCAAGGGGGTTCGAAGCAAATGGTTAGTTTTGAAGCGGAAGAGCGGGAGTGAATGGTAAGATTTATACGCACAATATCGCCCCGAAAAACTAAGCAGAAATCCAACCCCAACCCCCCCAAAAATTCAAAAAATTATGGGGACTATTTTTTAGATTTAAAGGGATCCAAAGAATTAAAAGGGAAGACCAAAAAAATTTTAAACAGTAACCGATTTGTCCCCCAAAAAATTGATTCAGAGGCAGAAATTTAAAAGATATGAAACAAAATAACGGCGTCAGAAAAGGTTAATAAACGCAAAAATTTTAAATCAATTGAAGAAAATTATAAGAAATTTAAATAACAAAACCTTTCCAATAACAAGGACGAGAATGAAGCAGAAGAAAAGCGATTTTTAAGACAAACCAAAAAAGATGCCTTCAATTTGTAGTAACCGTTTTGGGATCAAAGAGAAATTAATTGTTAGAAGCAAACCAAAATTTAAATAGATAGTACTAACCAAGATAATTAATTTTTCCCAGGGCCCAAAACCCCTTGTTTTTAAATCTGATGTCCCCCCGGGCTTCCGTTCGTATATGTTTTTTAAAAACTGTCCCAAAAGAAGAAAGCCAAGGTAAAACCCAAAAAGGGAAAACCATAAAAAAAGTTTAAGGAATTCGGGAGAGAAAAAGAGCAATGAGTTCTAAAACCGATGTTGTTTGGGCTAGTATCCACCAGCAAACACGGTTTTAGAGTCTATGAACGTAACCTTTAAATTTTAAAGATTAGGTTAGCAAAAATCGTTTAACTTTAAATTTAATATATATTATCTGTTTGTTAGTCTAAATACACAATCAATGTTCAAAATAAAGGCGCCTAAAAGACAACCCGTTTTTTATAAAAAGGGTTTAATAGCATAAAAGACAAAGAAAACTTACGAGGATAGGTAGGTAGACGACATTCTTCGAAAGGAAAGGTCATAGATAAATACATAAAATTTAAAAAAACAGAGAATTTTAAATCACTAAAAAATTGGGAAAATGTTCCCCAAAGGAAAAATTTAAACGCAACATCAAAAACAAACTAAGCCCCCCTTTTCAAAATTCAAAAAATTAAAAGAAAGTTTTAAAAAAACCAAAAAATTTAAAATCCAAAATTAGAAAATTAAACTTTCCATTTGGGCAAGGGTTGGGAAAACCCCAAAAAAAGGGTATTTTGGGAAGGAACTTACGAATGAACCAACCCAAAATATCATGATGCAAAAGAACAGCAAAACCCCTGAAGTCCCAAAAGAACAAAAAAAATTTTTACAGAGATGTTTGGCAAAGGGAAGCTAGAGAAAAGGGGGCCCCCTGCAGCCGAAACCCGTCTTCCCCTTGGGAGCGGGGGGAACATATCTTGTAAAAAGGAAAAAAAAGAAGTTTAAAAAAATTTAAGTCCCAAAAAAGCTAGCTGCATTTTTTGCCCAGGATTCTCAAACTGGTTAAAATTGGTATATCGTAAAGTCTGAATTCCTTGCATCATGGGAGTGTCTAAAGGCCTGCATTGAATAATATGTATTGCCTCGCAATAAAATAAAGATTTAAGCACAGCACGAAGAGAAAAGCACTGACTTTAAGGTGCTTTCTTGAATCTTCTGGGGATTCTTCAGCTAAAACACTACCAACCATGACACCCCCAAAGAGCCAAGGATCCCAATAAAAAGAAGCCGGTAAATCACTTGGACTAATGCTTTCGCCGAAATTGCGCTCTGTAGAGAGGAAGGCTAACTAGGCTGTGAAATTGCATGGCAACGTTGTTGACAAGGGTCTCGATAGCTTTCTGCTTGTTTATCCTTTCAAGAACGCGTATTTCAACTTCTTTCCTTTCACCGACATAATAATACAATGCAAAAGAAAGCTACGCCTATAAATATGATTGCAAAGTAGATTTATATAATAATAAGATCATTAACCATTTTAAGAGTATTATTTAAAAAGGGTTTGGGAAAAAATATTTAACCCCAAAGCCTGATCTTTTGGCAGTAGTGTCATGCGGGGTTTTAAAAAAAGGGAAATTTAGACGGTTTTCTATTGGGTACTGTCAGAGTTCCAAATAGTTTAATGGCACCAGATATATCTTCTTAACAAACCAAAAACATCATTGGTTTCCCTTTTTTTTGGGTTTCATTACCGACCTAAACATTCCAAGCCTTTTAAAAATTTTAAAAGCAAATATTGAATACGCCTTTTAAAAATTTCCCTTAAGTTTTTTGTTCCACAGCCACAATTAATTTAAAAAAGTCTATAACAGTTTTATTTAACAGCAATTTAAAGGGAAAAAAGGGCCCATTCACCCCATCCTTTTGCAACCGCTAACAGCACCAAGGGGGAAATAATTTTTAAAGTTTACAGGGACAACCACCAGTTTAAACTATATCTCCAACCCCAAACATTCATAATAAAGGGTAACTATACTAAAAAATCCAAAATTAATTTTATTTTTGGCATATATCAAAATTTTTTTTTAATGAGGGTGTAAAAATTTGGGTTGCTAAAATTCAACTATAGACCAATTATTCAATTATTGAAAATTTATTTTATTCCGGGGGTAATGGGCCTGGGGCGACTCAAAGTTTTAAAGGGGAAACGAAAGAATGGGGAAAAAGGATAAAAAACCGAAAAAACCCCCCCAATGGGGGGAAGGGCCAGGGGAACCCCCTTGGGCCCCCTTTTTAAATTTGCTTCCCCGGGTTTAAAAAGGGGAATCCCAAAAGCCCGTCGTCGTCCCCACCCCAAAATTTTCCCTGTACCGGGAAACGAACTTGGGAAAAGGATAGAGGGTCCAAACCCCCCATCGGGGTCCCCCCCAATTTTGAAAATATTACCCAATTAAATAATTGTAGAGGGAAAAAAAGATAGAAACTTTTTTTTTAATACTCAATTAAATTAGCAAATTATACCATTTTTTTTTAAAAATTAACATTTTTATTTTTCCCCAAATATTTTTCACTTTAACCCCCCAAAATTTTTTATTTTGATTTTTTCATTTTAATTAACTTTAACAAAATTTTTTATTTTAATTTAATATAATTTTAGGGATATTTTTATTTTTTTTTAAATTCCCTTTTAAATAGTAATTTTTAACCCCCCTAATTTTTTTTTTAAAAAAATTTTATATCCTTATACCAAATTTTAATTTTTCCAAAAAAAAACACTGATTTAGGGAAAACAATGAGTTTTGAAAAGAACTAGATATGATGCAATTAAAATTTAAAAATTGAAATTTAATTTTTAAAATATTTAATTTCAAAAAAAATATTGAAGGAAGGGAAAATATTGAAATTGGAATGTATTATTGAAATTTTAAACAAAAAAAAAGGGGAAAATTGAATAAAATATTGAAAATTTAAGGGAAAATGTTGAAATCGAAATGTAAATTTAAATTGAAATTGAAAAAGCAAAATGGTGAAAGAAAAACAAAATGTTGAAATTTTAAAGAAAAAAAATATAAAAAAGATCCCATGACAAAATACCTTATTTTCCATAAAAGTTTGCAAAAACCCTATAGCACCAAATTTTTAAAATTTTTTTGATATTACTTTTAAAAAAAGTTTTTTCCCATTCAATTCAAATTTTAATCCAAAAAATATCCCCGAACTAGTTTTTTGGACCTGATAAGGTAATGTCACAAGTCAGGAATTGATATAAATTTTTTTTGGGAAAAGTAGACACTTATCTTCATCAATTGCAAGGAAAAGCTTATCTAATAAAGTACTTATAAAACATTCTTATGCAGAACACTTTATCTTAAGATGCTGAAAGTATATATAGTTAGGCCAGCCAATACTATAAGAAGACTCATGTTTTTTCATTTTATTTAGAACTATAAGAAAGATACATCAGTGATATGTTTTATACTCAAATTTAATTTTACCTGCTTCTCCTGGTATGTGTGACAAACAGGGTCTTTCCACATTGCCACAAAGCAGTTAGGCAAGAGGGCCCATGTGAGGGCCCACAAACATGAGATGGCTGCAGTAGTTAAGTCCTTCATTCATTGGCTTGATGAGCATTAGGTATCCTTGGGAAAAGGTGAGGATGATGCTCATGCTGAGGGACAGTCTGTCCCCAGAGAGAGCATACAGAGAGGTGACTGCTCTGTCAAAATATGAGGATTGATCCATCTTCTTTGCTCAAAATCTGTGGTCTTCTGTCAAAATCTTAATATATGATTTCAATATTTCAAAATTTATTTTTTATTTTGAGGTTTTTATTTTTATATATTAGAAGATGAAGTTGTCTTAAACACCTTTTCTTGGTTGATTTTAATTATGGAATGGGGGAATATGGGGAAATTGGACCCTGTGGGGCGGAGCCGGGCTATTTGTGGGCCTATTTTTGAGAATCTCAGCCTCCAATATTCCCATTAGGCCCATTATAGACCATTCATTGGGTACCCATGGCTTATGGAAACTCTTCCACATATATTTTGTTTTTCAGGGGTGAATCAGAGTTGTGCAACCTTATTGCCAAAATTCTCATTTTTTGGGGTAATTCAGCCTGGTAGCCCCTGATTTGTTGGCTGCCCTTTGCCATGGCTCTCATACTTTTGACAAGTGGCAGATTCAGCTTGGCAGCTCCTGATTCGTTGAGCTGCCCAATGCCATGATTTTCATCATTTCCTCTTTGGTTATTCAGCTTGGCAGCTCCTGATTGTGGGCTGCCCAATGCCATGATCCTTGCCATTTCTGTTTTGGCATAATTCAGCTTGGCAGCCCCTGATTTGCTGGGTTTCTTTGCTATTGCCAATCTCTTCATTTAGATCCTTGGAATTTGGGTTGGCCTCTGATTGGCCCAGTCACCATTTATGTTGACTTTTGCCACCTTTGTTATGAGGTTTCATCAATTTTACAGCATCTAATTTGAAGAATGCCATTTTCAAGGGTCATTGCCCTCAAGCCCCACATTTTTATTTAATTTTTTTAAGGTACTACTGCCCCAAGTTTT
>JAKSZP010002396.1:0-12038 GCA_022478985.1 Massospora cicadina | reverse complement strand
CATAGTGATATACCATTCCAGTACTGTGTCCACTGGAATGGAGTGTCAGGCCCATTCAAGGGCAGTAGAGGCGTTTGGGAATTTTTTTTGCATACTTGGCTAAATCTGTTGGGTTGAGGCCCGAGCTCTCAATAGCTTGGGCATATCATGTTGTAATGCCTGCCTTGTTGTACTCCATCGCATTTAAAAGGTCGATGCCAGCCTCCATCTAGGCCTTTGCATCTGCCAGTTTTAAATATTTGCAGATTGCAGCCTCGATCACCTTGTTCTTCATGGGGATTTTCATCCATTTCAGGGCATCTCCAGTCCTAACTCATGACACCTTGAACAGTACCACCATACCAATCAAGATTTGGGTGTTGAGCCAGCGTTTGGCCACTTTGGCAGAAAATTTGTGGTCTCACCACATAGCTGCAATGACTGGTTTGATACTTTTGGAGACCCACTTAGTCGCTGTAGAGTATGGGAGCTGGAGGGCCTCCCATTGTTTGCTCTTGTGGGTGGACATGCCTCGGCATGCCAACATGTCTGACTGGATTGGAGTGTATTTTACTGGGGCCCTGGCCACCAACTTGACCGCTGTCAGTGTTTCAGCCCCTTCTGGTAGTACTTTTAGTTTTTTTGCAAAATTTTCTTGGGTGTCTGATCCCTCAGATTCAGTCCCTAATATAGTTTCACCCCATCAGGGTTGGTCCCCAATGATTCATATTGGTTTGGCAATTGGCACTGTGCTAATCTAGCCCCTTCTGTCAGCTTATAATTGTTGGGATTTGCTCATAATTGTCCATTTGAGATCAGCTGTCAATTCATGGTTGAGTTAGAACCCCCTGTTGACATGAATTTGTTGGGAATTGCACCCAATGGTGTATCGGGGATCACGCCTGATGGTTTTCTCATGTCACCAAATTGACTTTGGTCAGGGACCGTTCACCCCCCCTCCAACTGGGCCTTTTCAGAATTGGTGCCTGACTTCTTCTTCACTCAAATACCCCGAGTGGATTCAGTAAATTTCTCCATGTCAGTAGAAAACTTTTTATAGCTTTGCTCTGTTGGTTTGAGCTGCTGATTTTCATCAATTGAATCTTAGTCAGTTTTGGATCCTACCAATACTTTGTCCAGGTTTTTTGTTTTTTTCCACAAAAATTTTCTCACCCTGTGAGGCCCCAATCCCCTCCACTGGTTGGGGTTCAGTGGAGAATATTCCTGACTCTGCTGTTCTCAGCATTGGGCCTCACTCCTGGAAGGTTTCTCTTGTCATCTGGTTGTTGGTGGCCACTGATCCTAGGGAGTTGACCCCATTATCTGCGCTAGTTGCAAGGTGTCATGGTTGGATAACTTAATAGTGGGAACTGATGCTAAAGATAAGGCTGGGTGACAGGAGGCCCAGAAGGTGAAACTTCAGGCTCTTCCTGACCTGAAACACACCTTAGATCAACGCTGGGTGCAAGCCAAGCATGCTCAGGTTGATATTAATGGGGTGCAAAATGCCCAGCCTCTTATCTCAGCCAGGCGCTGAAACAAACAATTTACGTTACAAATGAAGATGGTTCAATTCAGTTAATTGGAGAGCGAGGGTTCAAATCCCATTCAAGTTATGAAATTTTAAGTTTGGGTAAAATACAGCTTCAATTGATTACTCAAGTGAAGGCACTTTTGGTATATTTTATGAAAATGGATGGAAGCATCTGTTTTTTGGAGCATCAAGGCTTGGGCACACTTCTGCAGAACCTGAATTTCCCCAGCCTACTTTAAATATATTTTTTGTGACCAACATTCCTCATTGGTCAACTTTCTTAAATAAATTTACCCATCATTTTACATTTTTCCAATGGTTCCTTGGGCAAACATGGTGGTGGACCTCTTTGGGAAGTTCTCCAACTATGTGGGCCAGTACCTTTTATCACCATTTACCCAAATACTAGGTGCTTTCTTGGGCTGTTTAGGTCCCCTCCAGATTGAGGCATCCAAGTCTACTAGCGCCAAGTTACACTTGATTAGGGACTCCCCTCTGGGGTCCACTCAAGCTGGGATATTTCTTACTTACCTGGTATTATATATTGCACTTTACACCCTTGTCTGGGGTACCTTTTGCACAGGCACCATTTGAGGTGCCTCATTTCTCATCCTCTTAACAGCTAGTTCCCTAGCAATATGGGGTTACATCCCACATTACCTTGCTGGGAACAAGAGAGTTACAGACACTCTCTTGACACAAGGTCCCTGTGACCCATTGACATGTTCACGCATTTCATCATTGTTCATGTCACCAGATCATTACTTGATGTACACATGTTGTATTGCCCTTCCCCATTTCTAGTCATGTGGGGGCTTGGGCCAGCGGGAAGCTCATTAGATGGTATATCTATCATAGTGTGCTTTGTATTATTATTGTTAATTAATATTGGTGCAGGCAGGTCATCAATTTTTATGTGCTGCGCACAGATGGGTGGATTGAATTTCCTATGCTTGGGTGGTTGGCCGTTGTTCACTGCTCTATAATTGCAGTGCATACTGGCAGTTGGTTGCTCTCTCAGTTCTTGTTCAGTTCACTTTTTGATTTAAAAAGTGATGTATATGAGAGAGAGAAAAAACTGATTATGCTAGAGGAGGTATTTTTAAAATCAATTAAACTTTTGATTCAAAGTTTTGATTTAGATAAACTTGTTAAATATCTGAATGACCACTAACCACTTAACAAAACCATTTAAAATATCAAATCAGCTGAATATCAAACTGCTCAGCTATAACAATATAGTGAATACCATTGAAGTATATATAGGATTTTCACTTGTTACATATAAAACTTTTTATTTTACTATTAAAATAATATTTGTTAAAATTCATAAACCTTCTCAGGCATGCACACAACAACTCACCAAAGTTTCATCACAATTGGATGAATGGTATAGAAATGCATTTGGGACAGACAGACAGACATTCATTTATATATATATATAGTTTAGCGAACCTGATGGGTTCAATCTATTTGGGTGAGTGGGTGAGAATTGGCGAATATTATCTAATGATTCAGTAAATTAAATTGCTTATCTGAAACTCAACAAAAATCAGTATTAGAGTTTAAGTAGATTAAGTAGTTGGATAATCAGCTCTACAGCCACGAGGGCAACAGCGGAGCTGTTAGTCCGAGTGACTAGAGTTGCACTGGCACAGCCTATAGGCTATATCAGTGTGAGCTTATCATCTGATAAACTTTAAATACCGTAGCAAAGCATGGGTATTTTGATGTTAGGTTTATATAATCTTAAAACCCTGCCTACTTTGGTTCTCCTAATTAACAAATATTTTGGCAAGTTAAGTAGAAATTGATTTAGTAGTTTGGAAGACATGTCACGTACACAATGATTTTAAGTATATAGAGATGCTTCGGGTAGCAGTTTAATGTTATCTGATTGATTTGATAGGTTTTTTTATTTGGCCGAGTAGTTGATGGTCTTAAGCCGAATCGATAGGATGCAGTTGTTTTGAGGCGTGATTAGATATTGGTTGTTTTGATAAGTTCAGTTAGGTTTACCTTAGTGGTTAGTGGTTTTTGGTTGATTCGATTGAGCAATTAGATTTGGCTGAGTGGTTTTGTTTATTTATAATATAAAATCTAATTTAATAAATTGAATATCTGAAATTTTATAGACACTGTAGTGAAGCATGGTTAAATCGGCTAGTAAGATATAAATTTTATTTGTGAGCAAAATTCTATAAGTTAGGTTGGAAGATGGCACCAACTTTGAAAAGGGTTTTATTGAGGAGACATAATTTCTCAATTGTTTCATACTTTTTAGAGCTTTTTTAAAGGAGGTTTTTTTCTCAAATTTTTTTTTGTATTTTTATCCTTGTTCATAACTTAAATATTTGATAAATTATGATACATATATAACATTTATTTTTTGGATGTATATATGCGTTTTTAGATTTACACAAACCCTTATTTTTTGGATGCATATATGTGTCAAATCAGTGAAAGGGTTAAATGGTCTGATGACTTTTAAATTGCATTTAGTTTATATTAAAAAATGAATATGGGAGACTTAAAAATTCATTGTAATGTAAACACTTGTTATCAAAAAATTGCATCTTAACATTGACCGAAAAAAGTGTGTAATATAAGCAGAAAGTAAATGGGTTCGAATCCTGATAGTTTTCACGCTTTCTTCTACAAATTGGGCTAATACACCTACTGCTTGTGATTAGGATTCGAACCTTTAACAATATTTTAGAGCTTACACAATATGCGAAGCTTAGCCGACTGAGCTAAATACAGGTCTAACAACCAAAAAACTCTCTTACTTTACAGTTGCTGAGTTATGCCTTGTATATACTGTGGGTCAAATAGCTTTGAATCGAATGAAGCAGCTGGCAATACTTATTGTCGTGATTGTGGCGCGGTATAAAGTCTTAAAACGAGAAATGATGTTCATGCAACCTTTGTGTTTGTGATTTAGGTTGCTGAAGAGGATGCAATTGTTTCTGAAATAACCTTCGGTCAAACCGATCAGGGTGCTGCCAGGTGTAACGGCACTACCATTTCAGCGGATAAAGGTATTAGATATTAAGTAGACCTTTAAACATTTTTAGCTCGAGGAACGATAAGAAGTGGTTTATCGGGCTACCTTCAAAGCGAATCTCGCGAAACCACGATTGCTAATGGTTTGAAGCTTTCTGTTTTACTTTCTGATTTTCTAGCACGCAAGACAGCCCAGGAACTTGCGTCTGCCCTTAGGCTTCAAGAGCATTTTGTTGAATCTGCTGTTCGCTACTTTAAATTAGCCCTACAGAAAAACTGTACTCGTGGTCGTCGTACTGAAGTCACGCTGTCTGCTTGCTTGTACATTACCTGTAGATATGAGAAGACGAGCCACATGCTTATAGATTTTTCGGATGTGATACAGGTATTTATCGTTTGTATATTTTTGGTATAAACTTTAGCACAAATAGCTATTAATTTTAGCCTAATTTTATGCTCAAAAAACTATATTTGTTAACCTTTATTTCTTCATGCTTTTAAATATTCAAGACGAGCGTCTTCATCCTCGGTAGTACCTTTCTAAAGCTGGTTCAAGCTTTACATCTTCAAATCTTCCTTTGGTCGATCCCTCACTTTATATTTCTCGGTTCGCTTCCTTATTGGGATTCGGGGACAAAACCAGATATGTGGCCGAAACGGCTTCCCGCCTGGCAACCCGCATGAATCGCGATTGATGGTTCAGGAAGAAGGCCAGCTGGAATTTGTGGTGCTTGTAATAGTTTAATTTAAATCTAGCCTAACCCAGTAGGCTTACTTCTTGCTGCGCGTATTCATCACTTCAATCGTAGTCTTGAAGACATCATGATGGTTGTCAAGATGTCTTCAGGTACGATCAGAAAAAGGTACTTTACCCCTCAAAACAGTTAATGTTTAGGCTAGTCGAATTCGCTGAAACGCCCTCTGGTCAATTAACAGTGGGGGAGTTTCTTAATGTTATGTTGGAGGTGCTTGTGACCCACCTGCCTTTAAAAGGGCCAGAATGAAAGAAGCTAATGAGTTGGCACAATATTCCCATCTTTAGGAAAGCTTGATAAATCCAGGAGGAGCAAAGCAAAAGCCGGCTATCACGGAAGAGAATAAGTTAGATAAGGAATTAGAAGAGGAAGTAAAGCAATATATTGCAATACACGAAGAGCAAAGATCCAGACCCCAGGTATATCTGTTTACGGTGCACACTCACATCTTCAGAAGAGAAAGAAGTCAGCGAAGATCTTTCGATATTAGATGACGATGATGAGTTTAAAGGGATCTTTTGGATGAAAATGAAGTTAAAATTAAAACGGAGTTTTGGATGGACAAAAATGCAGACTATCTTGACGCCCAAGAAGGTAAGTTTTTGTATTTGTAATCATTGCCTTAATGTTTTAGCCAAGCTGCGTCGTGAGAAGCAGGGACTCGACTCGGGATCAAAGAAGCGCCCGAGAGTAAGCTTTTATAATACGTCTAGACTAATAGCCTATCAGCGCAAGAACACCCCTAAGCAGAAAGTATCCGCCGGCACTCCTGCTGAGGCCGCCATTCAACTCCTTGAGCAGCAAAACTCTCAAGGAAAATCAATTATGACGCTGTTAGGAGTCTCTTTGATTTTGATGAAAGTTTGGGCTAGTTGATTTCGTATTTTATTGGTTTAAATGCAACACAATTGTTTATCTTTGCTTGTTAGCCAAATTTCTATCTTTAACCTCTAAGTAGCTTGGGCGCCAAACGCCAGTATTGAACTATAATTTATAGCATTAAACACTACTAAGTGCTTTCGCCTTTTTCTTGTTATTTATAGTCTGGTTTAATAAACTTTTACGCATAAGTTTGCTTTATGTACTTCAATCAAACATTAAGCAATTATAATGCAGCATTTATAGCTTAAGTAATCAGTGATATCGGCTATTCTTAAGGCTTTAGAACTTTAAATCTTATAAATCGATACATCATTAATTGATCACCGTGGATACTGTAGCGAGAGTCCCTTTACTCGATACTGCACAGGTTATGGCTGGCTGGTCCAACTATATCTCTGCTGTATAGCAAGGTTGCACGGTAAAGTTTTCAATTCTTTAGTATAGGTAAGACTACGCCAAAGATCTACACAAATAAACAACAAAATTTGATAATAAGATGATCCTTTCTTTAGTGTAAGCAAATAATATTTATAGTCCAATCACTTCATTCAAGATGCAGTAGTGCTCTTGTGATGAGGATCAACTATCATGCAGCATGCTTGTGAAAGGGAATTGACAGGTCAGGAAAAGGTTTGAATGGGAGGTCACGGGGTCAACTTCAATACAATCCATTTTAGGGAAATTCTAATAATGGAGTTAGGATCATGTTACATTTCCTATTGAAAACTAAGAACCAAGTCAATTGATTATCCGATACTTCCCCATTGACTTGATTTACCACTTGGTCTTCAGTGGGAGGGTTGTCAGATTTGTAATAAGGTTAGAGAAACTTGGCATGAATATGATTGACTATTTGTCCATCAATTAGGCTCCAAATAGGGTATGCTTTGGCAGCAACTTGGTCAAGTATAATTTACGGCCCTTTCCATAGAGTAGCCAACTAATGCACCTTGGCAAATCCATAAGTATCACAGTAAGTGACTTGATCACTGACTGCAAAGCTTGCCACATTGAATTAATGCAAGTCATCCTTCTTCTGATTGATTCTTCTGGTTAAGGCTGCCCTTAGGCTTCAGTCTAAAATCTTAATGAGGGATTCTACCAGTTGGTCAAAGTATTTGAATAGCGAGTTTTATTCTTGTCAGTAACAATGGAATATAATATGGGTGGTAGTGCAGGCTGTTGATTGTATGAAAGCTGGATGGGTAAATACCTGTACTGCTATGGCAACTAATATTATAAGCAAAAACAGTTGAGTCCACATATATGGCCCAATGAAATGGAGAATTGCCAGTGAACTTCTGAAGAGTTTGTACTAATATACAATTGGCATGTTCCACCATTCCGTTAGTCTCAGAATAATATAGGACAGTAAGAACTCCTCAGATTTCTATTAGCTCATTTAACTTGGGAACAACTCATGAGGTGATGTTAGTGGAATTACCCATGAGGATAATTTGAGGACACTCATGCTGGTGTATTATTTGTTCCATTATAAACTTTGCAGTGGATTTTACTCCAAGATCCTTGAGGGGCCAAGCCTCAAGCCACTTAATGAGATTATTGAGGTTACTATGATGTATTTGGAGTTAAGGACACTAGTTAGAAAGGCCCTAGTATATTGATAGACACTGTATGCCAGGCCCAAGCAGGCTTAACTAGCCAGTAAGTAGTCATAGAATTATAGAGAAGCTGTTTTTGATATCTGTGGCATTTCATTAAAATATATTAAATCTTAAATCTTAAGGATTTCTAATAATACCTCAGTTAAATTAGTTTAAAGTCTTCATCAAGACCCCATGCCCTACAGCACAATGAGCTTGCATGATTATCTCTGGATGGGCAGATGGTGGGGGTAGAGCCTCAGTCAGCCAAAAAATTTTATATAGTTGTTTACCCTAAATCTCAGTGTCCTTCATGAGACAGTCCAGTGTGCAACTAATCACAGGTTTCATATTGACATAGGTTTTCACTTTCATCTTTTGAAAAGCTGATATGCAAAGGGAGTGAGGGTTGTTACAACAGGCAAATGTAAAAGCCTATTGGCATTCTGATGTGTATTCCATGGGTGATTTATTACCTCATAGTCATAGGCCTGTAATTTCAAGGACCATCATGCTAACTGACCCTCAGGTTCCATGAGATTATATAACCATCACAAGGAAACATGGTCAGTGACAATTTTGAACTGGGTCCCATGTATGTAAACTCTTAACTGCTTACAAGCGTAAATAACATCAAAGAACTCTCACTTGGTTACTATGTGATTATGCTCATGCTTAACCAGGGTACATCTGTAGAAGGCTAATGGGTGCTCCTCCCCATCATCCCATATCTGGAAAAGTATGACTCCTATAATCATGAGGGACGCATTAGATTGCATTATAAAAGGCTGAGAAAGTTGGAGTATATTAGAACAGGGGCTTCAGTCAAAGCTTTCTGAAGCCAGTTGAAAGAGCCTTTGCATTCTTATGACCACTGAAAGATAATTACCCCTAAAAGTAAATAATTTAATGGATCAGCGAGTTTTTAAATCCCAGTATGAATTGGTGGCACTACACAACCATTCTGAGAATACTTGGATATCTCACTTACTTTTAGGCTCTCACATGCAGTGATGGCTTTGAGCTTCTGGGGTTGTGGCCATATTCCTCAAGTGTTGACAATGTGTCCCATATATTCCACTTGGGACTTAAAAATTGGCATTTTTAAGGCTTAATATTTTAAATGAGCTCAAGTCAATCTCTGCAAAGACCTCTTCCAAATGCGTTAGACGTTGGATAAACATTTTGAGAACACATTTATATTATCAAGATAGACCAAAATATCTCTTTCTGCTCAAGCCCACTTTTGAGCAAATTTTGTAAAATTAAAAAGCCTAAAAGCAATCCAATTTAGCTGCACCTCAGACCCACTGATGTCCATGGCCCCACCGCCTGCTGCTCCAGTGTGGGGCAGCGGTGAAACTTCACCCAGCATTTTCTGTTTGGGGGAAAATGCGCTTTGACTGGTTCATCCAGTCCTAACCAATCTTTAGGTCAGTTCATTCCACCCAAAGATCTTGCCATTCACCTCACACAATCCCAGGCGGTGCTCTGTTGCCCTCTTGTCCTTCATCGCTCTCACATGCATTTCAGCCTTTGGGTCAAATATGGGGAGTTGTTCCATATGTGGACAAACCCATTATTGAAGTAGCACAAGCAGTGATGCAACCCACCAGATTTATCATTTCTGCCCCTATAATGGGTACATTGACCTCAGATACACAAGAAAAGCTGATGCTGCCACTGCAGCAACTGTGACCCTTCTTTTTGAGGGCACACCTATTCCCACAATGCGCACCCAGCCCCCCACTGACTCCATGATGGTGGTTCAGTTCACTGGGTTGTCCACTCACCTTCACCTGGCAGTGCTCTATCAGGAGCTGATGGCAGGTTTGGCATCCTACTGCATTGATCCCATCCTTCAATTTGTGGTCCCCAATAGAGCCAAACACCTCACTGGGCCTCAGGCTTTTGCCATGATCATCCCTAAATTTAAAAACATTGCCAACCAGATTCCACCTTGCTTCTTCATTGCTTCTTCCCTGATCACACTATGGGCCCACATCAAGAGCAGGCGGACCATCTGTTCATCCTGCTTTGAGTTGGACCACTCCAAGCGGAGTTTCCCCTACCTCACTGCCTCTGCTGCCTCTGCAGTCTTGGCCACCAGCTCCTCATCTGCTGATCACCCTGCAACCCTCTTGGAATGGGGACAATCTTACCACCACCTCTTCCAAGCCTGCTGCTGCTGCATCCGCAGCAGCCAATCAGACCCATCCTAAGTCTGGTGCCACCAATGCTCCCATCAATCAGGATTTGGCTTGGACACCAGGTTTGTCCTGAGACCCAACCTAATCACCAGCCTCAGTCATCCCTATCGAGGAAAACATGGGCTTGTATGATTTGAATTCATGATCCTCATTGAATGAAACTGCCAAATCAGGCAGTGTAATTGAAGACTCCAAAGTTGACATAAGAGAATTTATCCCTACATGATCCCCCATTGAGATCCTGTTATAAAATTGATGGTATAGCAAGGATACGCTAAATTTTTTTTGCACAAGGTTACACCCACTGATCAATAGGACTAACAATATGAAGATTGTCATCCTCAAATCAATGCAATAAAATTTCTAATAAATATGGAGCAATTGCCCTGATGATACTTCTTTATTTACTCTACTATCTTCAGTGGATCCTTCCTAGTCCGCTCACTCTCTTCTTACTAACCACCTCCTCTCTTCCATTGCCTCATTTCTATTATACCTCAGCAACTTAGATGATACCACTTTCTCAGCTTAGTAGTTCGTTCCACCATATCTCATTGGTTTCAGCAGAGTTCATCAATTATTAATTTCACAATTGCCTAATTTGAGGCAATTACCAATCATTCTTCATGCATCAACATTTCCTAACCGCCTAATCACTATATCTTCGGCAGAATTTCTTCTATACTCTGAGGTCAACTTCACTCATCAACTTAAATACTCAATGATAATCATATAGGCCTAACTGCGATGGTTAACCAATGATCTGCTGTTAATGATTTTGGCTTATCATCCAGTCATATAGATTTCTGACATTACCCTTCTCCTTTGACTGGATGGTAAGATGTACAAAATTTTTTCAATCAACATGATGAAGCCCACCATGCGCCAACAACCACAAGCTCATGACTTTAACTATTTCTTCTGGTTATGGATCAGCGCAGATCTGACCAACCCAGGTTGCATCCCACTTCCCCAGTTCCTTCTTCCTCCAGCTGATGAAGGAGAGGCCAAAGTGGACAGACCCTTCTGGCCCAGGAGGAACTCAACCTGAATTCGTCAGTCGTCTGTCTGCCTTGGTGCCCCCTTTGGGGACATAGTGACCCAGTTGCACTGAGGAAGGAGCTGAGCTGAGGCCCTTCATTTAATGAGGTGGCCCAGCTCCTGGCAGATGAGTTCATCCTTCTAGTGCCTCTGCCCCCACCAACCCTCATTCTACAGCACTATCAGTCTGAAGGATGCTGTGCTTTGTGAGGTGGGTGATGTAAGTCTAGGGGAACGTCCCAGTGTGTCATCTGGGCCCTCTTCCCAGTTCCAAGTAAAAAGGCTCTGAAGAGGGTGGTTGTACCCCCTCGTCACCCAGGGTGACCCTCGCCCACATGGTGGATGAGCACTGGGTAACAGCTCTCCCTCTTTGGATCCCTCCCCAGTGCCCACATTCACCTCTCCTGAACTTGTACGCCTGATCAGGGTAATTTGCACCAAAATTGCCAAAATTAAGCCAATCAGTCTGAAAACGAGTGGAAACAAGCCCAATGATCAGAATCCACATAGTCAAAAAGGAATGATGATTGATTCATCAGCTGGAATCGCCAACAGGTTCAATTCAGCCAACACTGCGATTGTTAAAATTAACCCCCTCCCAAAATCATTGGGGATGATCCCCAACATGCAGGTAGCAGCATCGGACACCATCAATGATAGTTCAAAGCTCTCTTCTAGAAAATTGGGCGTTGTGGCAATGCAACACTCTTGACCAAACGAACAGCCCAGCGACCAGGCATGGGCAGGTTGGGCATCCCAAACCTGTTCCCAACCAGTGGGACCACCCCTATGTGGGGTGGCCTTGGGGATTCCTGTTGCTTGTCAGGCCAGACGCCATCATGCTAAATGCTGGAAACGCAGTTGAGCCTCAGTTCAGGCATTTGAGGTCAAAATCAGTGATCATACCTGCCACCAAATCCTTTGATGTCAGTTCCCAGTGAGCTTGTCTGCCTCACTCCCAATTAATTCACCGGTTAGGTCAAACTTGAGGGACCCAATCCTGGCTTGTTTCCATCAATCAACCACT
>JAKSZP010002395.1:0-12096 GCA_022478985.1 Massospora cicadina | reverse complement strand
GTTGGGTTTCAAAACGAGAAAGGCGGACTTTGAATTAACTGAAAAAAAGTGCCGAGAAGCAAAATTTAACTATAATAAACCCTAATAAAGAAAAAAGCAAAATGTCGTCAAGACGAAATCCGTTTGAAAATGTCATATAAATTTCCTTTAAAGTCAGCCCAACTAATTTTTTAAAAAAATCAAGGTTATATAAAGATCGTTATTGTTAGGTACTATAAAGATTTGTCTCCTTGCAAAACAACAAAAGGATATTTGCCAAACTCTTCATAAAACCTTTTTTAAAGTAACTATTTTAAAAAGCTAAAAATATTTCGCTAAACAGTCTAATGGTAAAAGCCCTCATATTCTTTTAAAATTTGCCAAACCTGTTTTGATACCTTTCTGTTATATATTGTGTTCCCAAATGCTTGAAAAAATTTTCCGTAGCATATAAAAAACCCTTCAAAAACAAGAAAATGTTTTTTAAAATGGCGCCGCCTTGCAATTTTAAACTCATAAAGCAGGATCCCTTCGAGCAGTAATCAACCAAATAGACCATATATCATCCTGCAGTAAGATGCCCTACGGTTAAAAATACCAGTGCAAATGAAAGTTATCTCACATGTGCTTCATGTTCCACTTTTGCAGACTTAATATATTTACAACACTAGCAATTTACCCGTGCTTCCTGGTGTCTATAAAATTTCAGATTTTCAATTTATTAATATAGATATTAAATCTATATATATAAAAAAAAGGGGTTAGTTACACCATTTATAACTCAAAACGGCTGGACCGATTTTTATGATCTTTGATTTATTGGATTTGTCTCCGCCCCGAATAGTAGAATAACTATTAAGACAGGGGAAAAATTCACAAAAAAATTTTATGAAAAAAATTTCTTTTTCCCATACATTTTGTATGGAAGGGCTTTTTTTGATATCCGAGAACAGATTGACTGATTTCGATGAATTTTTGTTCGTCTAGGGCCCCGAGAAGTTTCCTCGCGCATTGGAAAAGTAAGAAAATCACAAAAATTAAAATCCGTATACAACGCCATCTCTGATACATGACAGAAAAAAAAAAAGGAACAAAATGAACATGGCGTTGTATGCTGGTTGACAGCTGATTCAGTTGGCGGTCCTTTCATTGCATACCATTGAGCTAGCTGTGCAGACCAACACCAATTTTTATTTTGTTTTCGACCGTTATTACATTTAATTCGATTCAATTAAATTTCTTCAGACGATTTTTTCTGAAATTCATCAGTGAAAAATGATTTCAAAGAGATGAGTTCAGTTTGATGAAGTGCATATTGTGAAAGGTTGTCGTTTGTCATTGTGCGCGCATCGACAATCAATACAACGGTAATTTTGGACTGTGTTTAATTTTCCAGGGGATTCGTTTGGAATTTTAATTCTATTTTCGATCGTGATTTTAAAACAGTAAGTTGCCTTCGAAGATGTTCACTTTGTAAATTACCTTTTGTGATTTGCCCCATCGATAATTGTTTCCCCTTATGTAATTTTGAATTGTGTGATTAATTTTCCAGTGTTATTTACAATGCCGCGAGCCAGAAGATTAATCTTTCAAACGAAGCCGTAATGCAATTAGACTTCGGAATATTGCAAATAACCATGCAGATGAACAAGAAATAGCACGAGAAGAGCACTGCGTTAGTATGGCCCAACTTCATGCTTCACAAACACAAGAACAAAGGGAGGCAGTACGTCAAATGGCAAGGTTGACAATAAGAAATTGTCGAGCTTATCACACAAATCAATAATGTGATAATCTTTGATGTGCAAGAAGAAATGCTTCAAGTGTTGAGTTAAATTGAGTAGCATTTCAATATAATTGTACAATTGACTACAGCTTGCATCCTTTCATTTGAATTAGCCCAATGGAGGTTGTGTGCAACCATTGCAGTGCATTGAAGTTTGCTGGAGAAATGCCTGGATTGTGCTGTCTCAGTGGCAAGGTGAAATTGCTATTATTGCCTCCACCCCCTGAGCCATTGCATTCATTGCTTTGTGGTGAAACACCAGAATCATGACATTTTCTATTGAACACTCAAAGATACAAAGGATGTTTCCAAATGACTTCATTTGGAGCAGATATTATCAAAGAATGTGGATTCAATCTAACATTCAAGGTAATTTCTGCTTGAAAGAGTAAACGTTAATTTTCTTTTGGTATTCATAAATCAGTAATTCTGACTTTGCCTTTGACTTTACAGATCTAAGGCCAAATTCACCATCAAATTGGATCATTGCAACTGCTTGAAGATGTAGAGCATAAATTCATCCAAATTTACTTCATGGGCAATATGGAGAACCAACTTGATTGGCATCAAATGATCAATACAGCAATGAAAAAAGAAATTATTCAAGATCTGAAGCAACTACTTCATAAACATTATGCATTGGTTTAGTTGTTCAAAACTGCATTGGATTGCATGCTAAGCGATGACTACAAAGTCATGATCAGAGTGGATAAACAACCAGCTGGAACACATGAATGCCAATTCAATGCTTCAACAATAGATGAAGTCACAATTGTGATTGTTGATAAAAACTTGAAAACATGTGATATTGTGCTTACACGTTGCAACACTGGACAACTGCAAAGACTATATGAAACACACCATTCATATGATATATTGCAATACCCGCTGATATTTTGGCAAGGAGATGATGGCTATCACTTCAATATCAAAATGATAAATCCATTGAGTGGTGAGTATCAATATCATAATTTTTATTTCAACATGACACTAATTTCATTGATTTCACTAATTTCATTTCAGGTGAGGAAACTACCAAGAAGGTTAGCTCAATAAATTATTACGCATATCATTTGATGATTTGTTAAAATGCTGACAACTATTTGCTACAATTTTATCGATTGCTTTAGCAATATTGCATCAATATGTGTATCAAAATTGAAATGGAGCACCTAACTTTTATTTGGTTAAACCAAGCCAAACTACATTTGGAGAAGTATATTCATTTACATGATGCAATCAGCACCAAAGGAGATGCAGCTAATGTTGGTCAATTGACTATTCTACCACGACGTACATTGGTAGCCCATATCTTATGCATGAATATGCGCAAGATGCTATGACATATGTTCATCATTACAGTCATCCAGATCTATTCATCACCTTTATGTGCAATCCAAAATGGATAGAAATTGTTCAACTGCTGCTCCCTGGACAAACATCAAGTGATTGATATGATATCACTGCATGTGTCTTCAAACAAAAAATCTGGTCGCTGATGAACTATATTATTAAGTATCACATCTTTGGGGATACTCGATGCTGGATGTATTCAATTGAATGGCAAAAACGAGGCTTGCCGCATGCACACATTCTTATTTGGTTAGTCAAAAGAAATTTGACCAGACCAAATAGATGACATCATATGTGCCAAGATTCCAGATCCTGAAACTGATCCAGACCTGCATGATGTTATAATTACGAACATGATTCATGGACTGTGTGGCACCATCAACCCCCAATCACCGTGCATGGTTGACTGGCAAGTGTTCCAAGCGTTATCCACAAAATTTGATGGTGGAGACTATCACTGGCAATGATGGTTATCCACTGTATCGGCGTCGATCACCCGATGATAACGGTAGAACTATCACAACGAAAGTGAAAGGAAACGATTTCGTGGTCGACAACACTTGGATTGTTCCGTATTCGCCACTTCTTTCCAAAACATTCAAGGCGCATTGCAACGTGGAGTATTGCAATTCAGTGAAGTCCATCAAATACATCTGCAAATATGTTACGAAAGGCAGCGATATGGCGGTTTTTGGCGTTCAAACTCCAAATACCAACGATGAAATCACGCACTATCAAGTTGGTCGATATGTGAGCTGCAATGAGGCGATTTGGCGTATATTCTCATTCCCCATTCATGAACGTCATCCCACTGTTGTACATTTGGCGGTGCATCTGGAGAATGGTCAACGAGTTTATTTCAACGCATCAAATGTTGCTCAACGTGCTGAAACACCTCCAGCGACAACATTGACAAGTTTCTTTTCGATTTGCTAAAGTGATCCGTTTGCACGAACATTACTCTACTCTGAGATTCCACATTGTTACACTTGGAACGCTTCATCAAAGAAATTTCAACGTCAGAAGCAAGGCGATACAGTTCCTGATCATCTGGATATGTGTTCTACTGATGCTCTTGATTATATTTACACAGTTCATCCAAAGAATGATGAATGCTTCTACTTGCAGTTGTTGCTGGTGAATGTTTGTGGGCTGACATCATTTGAATCACTTCGAACTGTCAATGGTGTAGTGTGCCCAATATTTCGTGCTGCATGTCAACAGCTCAATTTGCTTGAAAATGATACTCATTGGGACATGACAATCACTGAAGCAATTGTTTCTGCATCTCCAAGTCAGATATGCATATTATTTGCTATCATTATTTTAACATGCTTCCCATCGAATCCATGTGAACTGTGGAACAAGTACAAGGATGACATGTCAGAAGACATTTTACATCGAATTCGTGTCAGTTCAGGGAATCCCGATCTCGAGGTGAATGAGGAGATACATAACCAGGCTTTGCTTTTGATCGAAGACATGTGTTACCTCATGTGCGGCAGTTTGTTAGTAAAGTTAGGAATGCCAACGCCAAATCGTGGTATGAACGACGCTTTCAATCGAGAATTGGAACGTGAACGTGAATACAATCGAGATGCATTGAACAAATCAGTTTGAACGAATGTACCACTGTTGAACCCCCAACAGAAGGAAGTGTACGATATGTTAATGAAGGCAATTGATGATGGAATTGGTGGCTTATTTTTCCTCGATGTGCCCAGTAAAACTGGGAAGACATTCCTCATGTCATTGATTTTGGCCACTGTTCATGCGAGATTCGAAATTGCTGTAGCAGTTGCTTCTTCTGGGATAGTGGCCACATTGCTAGAAGGATGCCTAATGGCTCATTCAGCATTGAAATTGCCATTAAACCTTCAAACGACTGAAAAACTGATATGCAACATTGCGAAACACTCAGCAATGGCCAAAGTTTTGGTAGCAAGTAAAATCATCATATGGGATGAATGCACAATGGTGCACAAACGCACATTGGAAGCACTCAATTGAACTATGAAAGATCTGAGCAATGACTCAAGATGTTTTGGAGGCGCAATGATTCTTCTGTCTGGCGATTTCTGCCAAACACTACCAGTCATTCCAAGATTGACCGCTGCCGATGAAATAAACGCTTGCCTCAAATAATTGACTCTGTGGCGCTATGTGAAGAAACTTCAGCTGATGACAAACATGCAAGTTGCATTGCTAAACGATCCATCTGCCGAAGATTTCTCCAAGCAATTGCTGACTATCAGTAATGGCCGTGTTCCTGTCGATGAATCGAACGGATTGATTTTGTTGCCGCCAAATTTTTGCAATTTCGTATGCCCGTGTGCCGCTGTTTTCCTTTTGATACTCTTTGCATAATAAACCAACATTTGTGTGCTCAACAAAGGATGAGCTCATCAATAAAGTGTTCCCGAACATCATTGCTAACCACAAAAATCACAATTGGTTGAGTGAACGAGCAATTCTCGTGGCAAAGAACAAAGATGTGGATCACTTAAACTTCACAATTCAAAATCAAATCGTTGGTCCACTGCATTCCTTAAAATCTATCGACACACTAACAAACGAAGACGAAGCAACCAACTATCCAACTGAATTTTAAACTCATTGGATCTGCCTGGCTTGCCACCGCACAATTTACAACTGAAGGTTGGCTCGGTAGTCATCATGCTTCGAAATCTGAACCAACCAAAACTATGTAACGGAACGCGTTTGGTGGTGAGAAAAACTCATGGGCAATGTGATTCACGCGACGATACTCAAAGGAAAGTTCAAGGTGAGGGAAGTTCTCATTCCGAGAATTCCGATGATCCCAACTGATATGCCATTCGAGTTTAAACGAATACAATTTCCGATTCGTCTTGCATTCGCCATGACGATCAACAAATCACAAGGCCAATCCTTGAGTGTTTGTGGCCTGAATCTAGAAAATAAATGTTTCTCTCACGGTTAATTGTACGTAACATGTTCACGTGTCGGCAAACCATCCGCTTTGTTCGTTCTCGCACCTGACAAAATGAAAAATGTCGCATATCACAAGGCGCTTCAATGAAGGGAGTCGACCCGAGTGCAACCCATCCAGCAAATAGTTTAACAGAAAGTAGTGCAACAATGCTACGCGAATCATTTCAATTCGCTTCAATAAAGCAAAAGCCTTGCTGCCACGTGAATTACATTCATTTCAATGTAATTAAAATACATTTCATTTTGATTTTTGTACATTTATTGAACTTAATTCATTTTGAGTGCTCATTTTATCTTAATAAAAAACTGAATTTAATTCAGCTAATAAGTTAACACAACATTTATTGATTCTGAGGCGGTACGAAGTTCCCCGGGTCAGCTAGTTACAAATAAACAAAACCACTCAGCCAAATCTAATTGCTCAACCGAAACAACCAAAAACCACCAACCACTCAGGTAAACCTAACTGAACTTATCAAAACATCAAAACAACCAATAACTAATCACCCCTCAAAACTAAACTATGTCCTATCAATTTGACCAAAAGCCATTAACCACTCGGCCAAACAAAATAAACCTATCGAATCAATCAAATAACACCAAACTGCTACCCGAAACGTATCTTTATACTTAAAATCATTGAGTATGTGACATATCTTCCAAACTGCTAAATCAACTTCTACTTAACTTACCCAAAGTATTTTATTAATTAAGTGAACCAAATTAGGCAGGCTTTTAAAATATATAAACCTAACATCCAGATACCTGTGCTTCACTACAGTATTTAAAGTTTATCAGATGATAAGCTCATATTGTAGCCTATAGGCTGTGCCAGCACTACTCTTGAGCCACTCGGATTAAGTTTCGCTGTTGCCCTCGTGACTGGTGAGCTGATTATCCTAACTACTTAATCTACTTAAACTCTTTTACTGAATTTTGTTGAGTTTCAGGTGAGCAATTTGGTGAATTATTAGATAATTTTTGCCAATTCTCACCCACTCACCCAAATAGATTGAACCCATCAGGCTCGATAATTTCAGATTCGATCTTATTTGCCAATTCTCACCCACTCACCCAAATAAATTAAACTTATCAGACTCGAAGGTTTCAGATGTCAGTCAGTCAGTAAGTCAGTCAGTGAATGAAATTTTTTAAATAGATAGCATCTTTCATTAGCGACACTTGATTACTAATAACCATTTTGATTTGACTTCACCTAAGCCAATAAACGTACCATAAGGAAGGATTAAATTATCTATATATATAAAAATGAATGTTTGTCTGTGTATATGTATGTCCCGAACTTATTCCTATACCATTCATTAATTGTGATGAAACTTTGGTGAGTTGTTGTGTGTGCCTGAGAAGGTTTGTAAATTTTAAAAAATATTATTTTAATAGTAAAATAAAAAGTTTTATATGTAACAAGTGAAAATCCTATATAACTTCGATAGTATTCGCTATATTGTTACAGCTGAGCAGTTTGATATTCAGCTGATTTGATATTTTAAATGGTTTTGTTAAGTGGTTAGTGGTCATTTGGGTATTTAACAATTTTATCTAAATCAAAACTTTGAATCAAAAGTCCAATTGATTTTAAAAATACCACCTCTAGCATAATTGGGACTGTGGTATACTTACCAAAAATTTCTCTCTCATATACATCACTTTTTAAATCAAAAAGTGAACTGAATAAGAATTGAGAGAGCATCAACTGCCAGTGCGCACTGCAATTATAGAGCAGTGAACAACAGCCAACCACCCAAGCGTAGGGAAGTCAATCTGCCCATCTGTGCACAGCACATAGAAATGGACAACTTGCCTGCACCAATATCAATTGACAATAATAATATGAAGAACGCTATGATAGATGTACCATCTAATGAACTTCCCACTGGCCCAAGCCCCCTACAACTAGAAATGGGAAGAGCAATACAACACGTGTACATCTAATAATGATCTGGTGACATGAATGATGAAATGTGTGAGCATGATGATGGGTCACAGGCCCTTGCAACTAGCATGGATAATGGGGTTAACTCCCTAGGATTGGTGACCAACAACAGCCAGATGACAAGAGAAACCTTCTGGGGAGTGAGGCCTGACACCAAGAACAGCAGAGTCAGGAATATTCCCCATTGAACCTCAATTGGTAGAGGGGATTGGGGCCTTGCAGGGTGAGAAGATTTTTGTGGAAAAAAAAAAAACCCAGATAAAGTATTGGTAGAATCCAAAACTGAATTGGATTCAATTGATAAAAATCAGCAGCTCAAACCAACTGAGAAAAGCTATAAAAAGTTTTTTAATGACATGGAGAAACTTACCAAATCTGCTCAGGGTATTTGAGTGAAGAAGTTGGGCTCCAATTCCAAAAAGGCCCAGTTGGGGGGGGGCAATGGTCCCCAACCAAAATCAATTTGGTGACATGAGAAAATCATTGGGTGTGATCCCCATTAAACCATTGGGTGCAATCCCTGATGAAGTTATGTCAACAGGGGGTGTAAGTCCCAGTGAATATCCTCTGGGCATCGATCGGGCCATCTTTCCATTCCCAAGCAAGAAGGTACCAAAGAGGAAGGCCATACCCCTTGTTACTCAGGGCAATCTCACTCATGTGGTAGATGAGTGCTGGGTAATAGCCCTTCCACTTCAGATCCCACTTCCAGTATCACACTCTCCTCAGCAGAACTGTTATGAGGAATCTTTGAAATCTGCACTAAGATTGCCAAAATGGAATTGACTGTAACTAATTCAAGTGGCAATCAGCCTGATACTTGGATTTCAAATGGTCAAAAAGGTATGAAGACTGAGCTATCAGCTGGAATGCCCAACAGTTGTAATTTGGTTTACAAGATGATTAAAAAAATCCCCCTCCCAAATCTGTCAGACATCACCCCCAATGGGCAGCTTCCTGCCAGCAAACTGGGTGTTGCACCTGATGCAATGCCACCAACCACAACTCAGCCCACCACCAAATTTTGTGATGTCAATCCCCAGGAACTAACCCACCCATTCCCAAATAGTTCACTGCTTAGGTCAAACTGACCGCAACTCATCCTGCCACCAAATTTTGCAATGTTAGTCCCCAGGAACTAACCCACCCATTCCCAAATAGTTCACTGCTTAGGTCAAACAACAACTCAGCCTGCCACCAAATTTTGCAATGTTAGTCCCACAGAGACCCCACCATAAATAGTTTGCTTAGGTCAAATTGAACAACTCAGCCTGCCACCAAATTTTGTGATGTCAGTTCCCAGGGAACTAACCTGCCCATTTTCCAAATAATTTGCCGCTTAGGTCAAACTTGCGGAACCTGATCCCAGCTTGTTTCCCTCAAAATTGATGACTATTTAATCAGTCGCATCACAATTAGAAAATTGTTGGTTAATTCTCCTTCCTTAAATTTTTGCAATAAAAACAACCTCCCCTAAAATCCCATTTTTATCTGTTGAAATTTAATCTCCCTTCCAGTTCCATACTCATCATACCAGCAGCAGTGCCTCTGGCATTCTGGTTTGCCACTTGGATGCTCTGGCATCTGGGCTGGCAGGCCAGTTAATTCTTACTTGCTGTTTGCCAATAATTGACCAACCATCAACCCCTACCATTTACCCCTTTTCCGTAGATATTGGTGCAGCAATGGTCCCCTTTTTTCCAACTGAATCAGGTTAAAGAAGGTTATCCCCACCCACTTGTCCCACCCCACTCAAAACCTAAACTCATACCCCATAGCTCCGGCTATCCCCATGTGTAGGGTCTGACATCTCAACTTGCAATAGTTTGCCCCCAAAAGCCCAGTAGTTTCCCAGTGTTGCCCTTCAAAGGTACAATTTCCATGGAACCAGAACTGATTATTGTCAAAAATGGGGAAGAGGCTGGGGAAGGGGCTATACTGGCATCCCAGAAATTGTGACATTCTGTCCAATATCTTGTGGCTTGGAAAGGATATCTGGCCTACAAGAACAGTTGGGCAAGATGCATAATTTCACAAATTGCATGAACCGGGTTTAAGGTTCCACCCCCCCCCAAGATTCTCCATTTCCCCCAAAGCCCAGTAGTTTCCCAGCTGTCACCCTTAAAAGGTCAACCCATGGAACTAACCAATCATCATCAAAATGAGGAAGAGGCTGAGGAAGAGGCTATCCGGGCATCCCAGAAATTGCAACGTTCCATCCAAATTTTGTGGCCTGGAAAGGGTATCCAGCCTATGAGAACAGTTGGGGCAAGGTGCACAATTGCCAATTTGTATGAACCTGGTCAAGTGTTCCACATATTCACCCTGAGATATCCGTTTCCCCAAAAAAACCCGCATCAGTAATGGCAATCAAGTTACCCAAGGCGCACAAAAATGTGGCTCATACATTTTCCCCGTTATGAGGGTCTTTTTTTGAAAAAGGGAAAGGGGAATATAAGTCCCCGTGAACGTCCTATGGGCATCAATCGGGCCATCTTTCCTTTCCCCAAACAAAAAAGTACCAAAAAGGAGGGCCATACCCCCCATTACTCAGGGGGAACTTTCATTTGGGAGATGAGCCTGGGGAATACCCCCTTTCCCCTTCAGATCCCACTTCTGGTATCTGCACCCCCTTTTCGAACTGTTATGAGGAATCTTTTAAATCTGCACAAAATTGCCAAAATGGAATTGACTGTAACTAATTCAAGTGGCAATCAGCCTGATCTTTGGGTTTCAAATGGTCAAAAAGGTATGAAGACTGAGCTATCAGCTGGAATGCCCAACAGTTGCAATTTGGTTTACAAGATGATTAAAAAATCCCCCCCCCCAAATCTGTCAGGCATCACCCCCTGGGCAGCTTCCTGCCAGCAAATTTGGGGGTTGCACCTGATGCGATGCCACCAACCACAACTCAGCCCACCACCAAATTTTGTGATGTCAATCCCCCGGGGAAATAACCCACTCATTCCCCCAAAAGTTCACTGCTTAGGTTGAACGACCCCAAATCAGTCTGCCACCAAATTTTGCAATGTTGTCCCCCGGGAACTAACCTGCCCATTTTCAAATAGTTCACCGCTTAGGCCAAACTGACCACAACTTAGCCCCCCACCATATTTTAATGTCATTGGGAAGTAACCTGCCCATTTCCCCAAAAAATTTTTTTAGGTCAAACTTGCATAACCCAATCCCGCTTTTCCCCTCAAAATTGATGACTATTTAATCAGACGCATCCACTGAGAAAATTGTTGGTCAATTCTCCTTCCCCAAATTTTCCAATAAAAAAAACTTCCCCTAAAATCCTATTTTTATCTGTTGAGAATTAAGCTCCCTTCCAGTTCCATATTTGTCATACCAGCAGCAGTGCCTCTGGCGTTCTGGTTTGCCACTTGGATGCTCTGGATCCTGGAAGTCAATTTTTACTTGCTGTTCGCCTGACAGGGGGGTCTAGCTCAACAAGAATCAACAGCGATCCCAAATAGCCAATCACTGACCCAATTTTTTCCATCGAGACCAACCCCAATGGGGGTGAAAATATATTGGGGACTGAATCTGAGGGATCAGACATCTGAAAAAATTTGGCTAAAAAATAAAAGTATTAATGGAAGGGGGTAAAACCCCAACAGCAGTCAAGTCAGTGGCCAGGGCCCCAGTTAAATTTGCATTGATAGTCAGACATGTTGGCACACCAAGGCGTGTCCACCCATGAGGTCAAACAATGGGAGGCCCTCCAGTTTCCATACTCCATGGCAACTCAGTGGGTTTCCAAAAGGGATCAAACCAGCCATTGCAGCTATATGGTGAGCCCACAAATTTTCTGCCAGAACAGCCAAATGCTGGCTCGACACCCAAATCTCAGTTGACATAGTGGTACTGTTCAAGGCATCACGAGTTAGGACTGAAGACACCCTGGATTGGATGAAAAACCCCCCGGAGTACAAGGTGATAGAGGCCGCAATCTGCAAAGATTTAAAAACCGGGGGATGCAAAGGCCTGGGTGGAGGCAGCATCGACCTATTAAAATGCAAAGGGGGTACAACAAGGCAGGCATTAC